>JAVQJF010011120.1:0-20835 GCA_036023855.1 Gadopsis marmoratus
CCCCCCCCCCCCCGGGTGCAACTATACGTGTGTGTGTTTGTGCCCGTGTTGTGTGTGTCTCTCTGTGTATCATTAGAAACCAGCCACAGTAGTACAGCTGTCCCTCCTCAACATTAGTAATTTGTTTTTAATGAGAATCACCAGTGACCCACGACTAATTCATTCATTCCCTTCCACTCCGCCTTCTACGCTGCTTTTGTGTTTCAATCCTGGACCACTATTCTTCTCCTCCCTCTCTCTTCCTCCCTCTCTCTCTCTCTCGCTCTCTCTCTGTGTCTCTCTCTCGCTCTCTGTCTCGCAGTCTTGCAGTGGTGGTCGTTGTCAGCGTGAAGTATACTGCGGAGAAATAAAGGCAGAATCACAAAAGCAACAAAGTCAAAACAATGTTGTTTACAAGTTCTTGTCTCTGTGTATTCCCAATCATTCGGTCTGTGACACACACACTCATGGGCTGACAAGCACACAAACACACACATGCAGACTCTCGGTGGACATGTAGCAACAGCACGTCTAAAGATGGGTAACCCTGTCGCCCTGTCCCCCTGCGCTCACCCCGTCCTGTCCTCAGGTTTGACAGCATATTTGTGTGTGTGCGTGTGTGTGTTTGGGTTGGTGTATGTTTATATCTGTCCTGGAATGCGATTGTTTGTGTGTGTGTGTTTGTTTTTGACAATGTGCGTGTGTGTGTGTGTGTCTGTGTGTGTGTGCGACCTTGACACTGAGCTACACAAGGGAGACCCCTGAGCCTCCTCTCCCCCCCTTCCATCCCCCCCTCCCTCCCTCCCCTCGTCTCCTAAACAACCTGACACGTTGCCGTCACTACGGTGATGACAAGGGGAGGATGTTCGCACCCAGGGATGCCATGGAGACTGCATCCTGACCCCACCTGACAGACGCAACTTAACACACACACACGCAGATGCATGAGCACACACACACACACACAGTTGCACAAAGGCTAGTGCGAGAAAGAAAACTTAGGCAGTACATCCAAATACACACATACACACACACACACGCACACACACACACACAAAGAGTCTCAACATCTACATTCTTCTCAGTGAATATTCGAAGCTGCCTGAATCCACGAGCTGACTGGATGGAGTGGAGGAGATAATCTCCCAACTTTGCTTCTCCAGCTTCACCATGTTTTATCTCAGCACTTCTCAGGCAAATTATCCTCCATTTTGTCCGCTCTGTCTAATATCATACCTTCATTAAGCAAGCAACTCTCTTCTGCTGTTCTTCTTCTCTCTCTCTGTCTCTCTCTCTGCAGCAGGGGGGCTGACACTCAGAGGGGGTGTAGAAGAGCAGTGAGGCAGAACCGACAGAACGAGAGGGAGAGAGGAGGGATGAGGGGGGGGGGCATCAGGGTCTGTGACTGTCAGCTATGGGAGAGGAATCCCCCGGGAGGAGTGAAGGTTCAGGAGAAAAGAAAGAAAGAGCAAAACAGTGGAAAAAAGAGAGCAAGTCGGCGGAGAGATGGAGGAAAAAAGAGGAGAAGAAATGGGGAAGAATGTTGTTTTGATGTGAAGGGTGACGGGTGGGCTGTAGTCAGGCAGGCCAGAGGATGAAAGAAAAATAAAAGAGAAAGGGGTGAAGGGAGGAGTGGGAGGGGAAGACAAGAGGAAGAGTAAACCCCAGACAGTAGGTAGTAAATGAGGGAGAAAAGCTACACTATCATCCACTGTGGGGGAAGACCACTACAGTCTCACTGAGATCTCCAGTTCAGTCACTCTCAACTAGTTTGCAAACCATTCTACTGAAAACAGAAGGGCAGGTTAAAGCTTCACTTTTAGCAAAAGAAATCTGAAGTTGAACTAAATGAAAACATTAGTCATTTGTCACTGTCTTTAAAAGCTAGCACAAATATTCTAGCTGGAGTACTCCAATAAAAAAGCAGGATACTTTGACTTATTATCACTTAATCCAGATGTCTGATCACTGTTGCAGTGCATCGTGATCTTGATTTACACATTTGTTAGTTAGTCAGTAAAACTAAAAATATGATAGTCGCTAAGTCTGGACTCTATCATCATCCATTGCTGGTGACCCGAGGGAGAAGATAAATTTAGCAGAGTGTTAACTTCAGTAAAATGTAGGCAGCCAGAAACCAAACTGGATTCTTGCTCAACTCTTGGGGTAACTCAGTTACAACAGAAATGACAGACAGCCTGAGAATAGAGGAGTCAAAGACATGCTATACCAACAGATGTCCTGAATATGATGCAAACCAGGAGAGCACTCAACTACAGCTTGATTGTTCTTAGCAAAGGCTGGCAGCTGAAAAGGTTAAGGGCTCAGTAAACTCCAAACAAAACTCTAAATGTTTAGCATCCTATTTCTCAAGGTAGAAGTGAAACAAGCAGACAGGATCACCTGCTCTATCCACTGCTGCCTTTAAACATTCTCCGTTTCCTGTTTTGTGTTTTCTTTCAGGGGGAGATTTTTCTGGAAGTCCATATTCCCATCCCCAGTATTCCACATACAATGAATCGTGGAGATTTCCTAACCCCAGCTTATTAGGTAGGTGTACCCCAAGTGTTTCTGCACCCTGTTCTGTTTACCGGAACTGGATCAATAATTGTATCAATTAATTTCATTTCATTCTACCTCACATCCCAGGACCAGCCTCTCTAATACTCTGTTGTAATATGCTGTATCTCTCATGCTCCACTGTTCATTTTTTCATTACATTACATTTCTTTCTCTATTGTACCGTACAGTACAATACATCATAGACATACTAATGGTTCTGTGGAAGGGTGTTTTAAAAGACTGGCAATTTGAGGTGTGAATGGATTTGAAGAAAAGGGACGACAGACAGAGACAGAGGGAGAAAGGAAGGAACAGATTAGGGGGCATTTATCTGCATAAGTCATCAGTGTTGCATTTTGGGATTTGTGGGATTTCATGTTATACAGTTAATGTGGAGGAAGTTCACTCTGACCACTTATTTTTCATTTATCATGCAGTCATCCTCATATTAATGAGTATGACCGACCCAAACTGCCACCAGCAGGCAATATTATCTTATAGCCTCTGAGCTAATTCACTTTGAAAGGCAACATGACATGGCAGCAGTCTTAAAAATGTGTTTCCAGACAATCTGGAGAGAGGTGTGACAGCAGAATCCAGCATCAGAAATATTGAAAAATATGTCTTCTTTTGAATGATTAAAACCTTTGTCCATGTTGCATTGTGGCTTAAAACGTTTCTTCCATTTTAGTTGTAGGGGTGGGCGATATGACAATAGAGATTTTGTCATATCATTAATCTTGCACTACCTAGCTCTTTAATATCTCTGGGCGTATGAAGCCATTACAGATAATGTTGCAAATCATTGAGCAGGACTGTTGTATGTGTTACTGGATTTTTATATGCGTTTTCAATCAATGTGATGAAATGCCTTGATTTGTCAGGTATTTCCTTTACTGCATTAGCCAAACACCAAACAGCCCTGGTTATTTCCAGGAAGGGAAATCCATTCATAATTTCTCAATCAATTTTCCACAACATGTATTATATCACCAGATATCAATATACTGATATAAAATTACATATCCAGTGATAGAGGACTTCATCCGTATTTCCCAGTTAGAGTTGATGCTGTCTTTTTTCCATAAGGTAGAAGCCAGAGGATCTTTCATTACAGGACTCATAGTCTCAGTTATTGTCAGTGAATGTTACGCTGAACAACATCTCAAAACAGTCATAAGTCAAAGTTATTGTCTACAGGGAGCCATTTTAGGGGTCACATTTAAAGGTGAAAAGGTCATTAGGTGAGAAAGGTCAGTGCCCTGCTGACCTGTAGTGTGCCCCACACCCTTTCCTCTCCTCTCCTCACTTCTCGTCTTCCTCCTTCCCTCCACCCCTCTGTCCCCAGTGTTTCCACAGGATTATGGGTCTCTCCTGGGGACGGAAATCGGCTGCTCCTCTAGTCTCTTCACCAGCCAGGCAGGACAGATGCAAGGTAGGTGGAGAAAGATAGAGAAAGCAAACGAAAGAGGATGTGTGATGATCCAGGTGTATGTACAGACGGCGGTGCACTGAGGAGGAATAATGATGTTGGAGCATGGAAAGAGAAGAAGGGACAAAGAAGAAGAGACTGTACACCAACTTTAGTATGATAACGGATGAGTGGCCACATAATATGAGGACAAGATGCACATTAGGAGACATTGAAAGGTTTAAGATTGATGGCAGGGGAACGAAGAGACTGTGATACAGAAGAAAGGCGGGGAAGGATGAGAGTAGAGGTGACAAATGAAAGAAAGGGGAGTTTAAAAAAAAGAGGCAAAAGGGGAGAGAGGGCATCTGAAGTCTTGACTGAGACTAAATAGTTTGTCAGGCCGGCTTAATGCCTCACTTCCCCAAAGAGCCTCCTGAGATTACCTGGACTGTGGACAGACATAACCTGTCAACACACAGCTGGGCTGATTGATGGAAGTGACAGAGGCAGGTGTGTGTGTGTGTGTGTGTTTGTGTGTGTGTTCGGGGGTGAGTTTATTCTGTGTGTATTAAGGTGTGTGGGTGTGGGTTTTACGTGTGTCTTCGGGGTTACAGTATTGAATTGACCTCTTCCCGGAGGAGAGAATAGACTCAAGGGATCAGTGGTAGTAGAGCTGTACTCAGTGCGTCAGCTTAGACTGTCACTTAGATAGTGTGTGTGTGTGCGTGTGAGAGAGAAGAAGAGTGAAAGGGGAAGACGAGCAGAGTGTCAGAGAGTAGACTGAGATCATTTTATTGGTTTGACAAGGAGACTAATTTTTTTCTGTCATTAGCTTCATCAGCACATGTCATCTCATCCCTGCCTTTCACTACTCACATTCAAAGTAAAATATAATCTTAACAGAAAATTGAAGCGGCTCATTCCACATTTACGCTGCATTTCAGTAACCCAAGGTAGTTAAAGTATAATTCAGACTTATTACAACTTGGGTCTTTTTTTTTGTCATTTTAACCATCATTCCTGTCGGTAAAAAAAATTCCTCTCGCCAAGTTAATTGCTCAGATCTGTGAGCGCGACAACATTGCTACAGAAGCCCAAGTGGGACAGAAACATGAGCAGAAGCCCGAGACTATCATTCAAGTTCTAAAAGAATCCCCAGAATAGCCAAATTTATTTGGAAGAGGAAGTATTTTCTGCAATGAAGGATTATTGCTTCAAGGTAATGTTTACATGTCACAACATATCAGTTGTGTATTCAAAAAGACAAAAAAGCAAGTGAATAGATGCTACCAAAAAGATGATTTATTAATTGCCTGTATGCTCCATTTCAGTTTTACATCCAAATGGTGGCTGAAAATTAGCTGCTATAATCAATATTTTAATATGTACAATGAATCAAATGAATATGTGTATGGGAAAGAAGTTACTTGTAGTGACATAGCCACAGAGAATTACCACCTGGCTCTGCATTTGCCCTCAACTTCACTGTTCACTCTCACCTCTTTGTTTCCAGATGTAGAAAGCAGCTGCTTTCAGCAAAAAGCTCTGATAGACCCACTGTAGGTAACCAGGTCAGCACCATGTGGCACATAGCCAAAGTAAGAACTCGCTGGGGATACTGAGCTGGATATTTCGCTCAGGAGTTGGTGGAAACCAAAACAGAACTAGACTTCCATTCATCAGGTGGCCAGAACACCTTCACCATACTAACTTTACTAGGTTGTCAAAGTGTTTACAGCTTGTGGCACCGCCCACAAGAGGCCAAAAATGTAATTAATGTAGGTTTAAATAAGCTTGTGAAACTGTTGGCTTCAATGTAGCAATATCACCATGTTTCTGCATCCCAGCACCCAGTGAGTACACTGATATCATAACCAGTAGAATGAGGCCAAAACTACAAAAACAAAAAGACCTAAGTTGTAATAAACTGGACTCATCTTTTAACAAAATCTATTTTTATTCTATAGTTTGTCTCATTTAAGAGAATTATATGAAACATTTGTTTCTGTGTTTCTCCCCAGGGTCACCGTACTACTACAGTGCAACATCACGGGGGGCGGGCCCTGCTGCCACTGCAACAGCCTCCGCTTACGACCGCCACTGACCCCTCTTACTTAGAGAAGAGGAGGATGAGGAGAAGGAGATGAATGAGGGAGGGAGGGAGGGAGGGAGGGACAGATAGCACCAGCACCGCTCAGTACAAACCTGCCCACGCACGGGCGGCTATAATTTATGACGTCAGTGAAGGTTGAATTTTCTTTGATTGACGCTTAAGCCAACAAATGCACAACTGGGCTGCAACACAGACAAACTGTTTGGGTATTACATTACTGTGAGGACACAGGCATGGCGGTGTCAATAACTGATAGATGTAGGACTGATCTGAAGATTTTGTAGGCAAGTAAATTTGGACTTAATATTTCAAGGTTTGGTATCTACAAATCCAAGAAGTCAGTGGAGCAGTGATTGAAATTGTATTGTGATCTTCTGGGTAAAATGTTGGGTTTTCAGGTTTGGAATATTTTTGATGAAATTATTTGAGTTGAATAGAGCAAAATCAAAAAAGTCTTTTTATGCCCCGAAATCAATCAATCAATTTTCTATGCCATGCTACGGTGAAGTAAAGACAATCCAATTCTCATAACTTTAAATGACCAAAATCACCTACATCATTATCATTCTAGTGTCTTTGCTGTAGATTCAACACATTTCCCCTGAGATCACAATGCTTAATACATGGGATACCCTACTTTTTAATGGGAGTGTTCACTTTCACAATTGACAATTCGCTAAGCCCCATCCACCATTAGTTACTGTTGCTATGCCTGGTGGAGGTGGAGATGGTCTTGATATGGATGTTAATGCACCTAAACGTTGCAACAAAACAAAGAAATGTTTAGTTGTGTGTTTGTGTTTAGTAGTGATTTTACAGTTCATCAGTGGTCCAGTTCAAATTCATGTCTGATGAACACAAACCACAAACATCCGTCCCCTGTACATTTGCGTTACACTAATCAGATATTGTATTCTTTAATAATAGCCTAATGCTTCATTTTTGTTTCTAATAATCAGCTTTTAGTTATATACAAGCCAAGAGCAAATAGCGCAACCTCAGTAAATCCAGCAGAATACATAACCAAACTCTGTTAATATGTCTCCTCCAGACAGTCACACAAATGACACGGAAACTCTGTCTCCAGCCTGCTGCGTCTGCTTGATAAACACAGCACATGTTTGGGGCAGAACGTGTCACATCATTCTTCAGGCGCAAAAGCCTTAGAAAATCTGGCACATAGTTTAATCTATCATTACATCTTTGCTCTTCTGGTTTGGTTTTGAATAAGGCTATAAGACTCCACCCTCCAAATGCTTTAAATGCCATGTTTCACTCTCACTGCAGCCAATCCAAAGCTTGACAGGCCTGCCGTGCCTAGTGATGGTTGCTTCGCTATGATTGTCCAGGGGTGGGCTTTAGCGCGCGGTCAATTGCAGCGGTTGTAGCAAGATCCCATTGTGTTTCCCCAATAAGAAAACCTGCATCATAATATCCACACTTGCATTCAAAGTGGTTTGAATGTGACAGACTGACGGACAGGCCTTTCAGTAAAGCACAGCCTAAAATCTGAGTCGTCTACTGTCAAATCAACAGTGTACATGTTCACATCAGACCCATCAAATCCACCAGGGAGTGTTACTGTACAGGAAGGTGCTATCCTACCTCCCCAGCCAAGATTTAGTCCTGATCAAGAGCTATTTATAATGGAGGAGACACAGAGTAATATATTAAGAAGCTTTTCTGCGCTGCACTCCGTAAGGAGAGTGAATGCCTGTAACGATTAATAATATGTGTCACGCTGTCGTGCTAGAATAGTGATGATGATAATGACGATGCAGTGAAATATGAAATCTTAAAAACTTTCAACATGAAAAGAAGTCTTTGTTTATAAATATGATCCGATTGCAATTTTTCCTGTTTATAGTTTGTTTCCTGGTATCAGTTGACACAGGTGCCATTGAATAAGATGCCATTTTTATCTGCTTCCTGAATATTGAAAAGAAGAGCCTGGAAGCAGTGGCACCCTCTCTTTCTCTCTGTCTCTCTCGCTCTCTTTCTATTTCTCTCTTTAAACTCCCCAAAGATGGGCCCCCCCTAGTGGATCGGCTGACTAACTACAAAAGCACAAAGAGACTCAATCATCATTTAAGGCGCCATTTTGCTTTTCTGACTTCCTTTCAGAACCATTAAGTACTTCTTCTTCTTCTTCTTCTTCTCCCCCTTTTGAGTGCTTGTCCTTGTGCTGTTTGACATCCTGAAATTGTTTCTATAAAATAATTGCTTTCGTGAAAAAAACATGTGAAACTGTTTTCTTTTTTCATTTTCTTTTTTGTCTCCTGCATCTGTTCTGCGCTGTGACAATGTATGACACCAGGGTCGAGGCCTTACCCATCGTGTACAGACAGAGTAGGACAGATTTGCCCTTTAGCACTGATCTGAAGTCAATGTGTTGTCCCTCTCACATCGTTGAGGGCCCACGGTGTTGATCTTGCAAGAGGGTAATATCTTCCTAAACCTGTATGTAGCTTCCCGTCTTACTTCTGTCCACACAAGATTTGTACAGTAATCAGTGAACGAGAAGAGAAGTCACAATGTCAATAGCAATTTCAATTATTCACATTTGAATTTAGATTTTAGTGATGAAGCTTTCTTTACGATAAAAAGACTTAAGAGGTGTGTGGTGTTGTTTTAGCCATCGTCTGCAAGTGTTTGCATATCTTTTGTTTGTTTGTTTGTTTGTTTGTTCCGGGGAATGTGTGGCTGACCGTAGCACTTCATTGCTACTGTGTAGTTTTACAATCTAACAGATTGGAGGCACCAAACCTGCAGCTCGAGACATAAAATATAGCTATATAAACATATACCTATAAACACTGAACAAAGCTGTTAGTTTCTCAATCTTTGTGTCTGGATTTTGAAATAGTGATATGAGTGAGTCCTTTTACATTTATAGACCTTAAAAGTTGTGTGCACACAACTCTAAAGAAGATTCTTATGACGGCTCGCCTGCTGTGCTGCCAGCGTGCACCGCAGCAGGAGCCTTTCCTTATTTCTGTCTTTCTCTCTTGATCTTTCTGAGGCATTATTGAACCTGAACCACACCAGCTGAAAACAAGGACAGTGCCTTTAGTTTTATATGTCAACCCCCCCCCCCCACACCCGACCCCATCCGCTTGACCATGCATTATTAAGAAAAGATTCAGCGCCCCTTCTTGCAACTCCCTAAACAAAGCTCTGCCTTTCTGCCCATGCTAACACAGGCTTGTAGATTATATATATAAAGCCCTCCACAAATAAGTAGCAGTCTTCAGATAGTAATTTACATGCCGTACCAACAGAAACATAACAGGACGTAGCCCCGATCAAGCAACCCTGTTCTTGCGCATCATGGTTCTGAATTGATATAGCCCAGAACTCTGACATTTCACAGGATGATGTTGGAACCCATCTTATGGAAAATCATCTTAGCAGTTTACAAAACAACGTCAACATAAGCCATGTACAATCAAATATGGTGCAGGACTCCTTCCTCGCTCATTAGCTGAAGTGACGCTCGTCAGCGAAGCACTCAGTGCTGCCACTGGTTGCCTTAAGGTGTATAAATGAGTTTCCAGTTTTAATTGTTAGCATCGCTGCAGTACAGCTTCCAGGGACCGTGACAGCACTGAGTTCTCCGCTGTGGTGCAGCGCTCCAGTCGATGAGTGAGGAAGGAGTCCTGTCTTGTAATGACTTTATGAAGAGTCCTTTCGCTGATGGAATAAATAATTATTTTAGCTATTTCATTGATTTTCATGAAATTTCATACAAGCATTCATGGTCCACAGAGGATGAATCCAAATGACTTTGATGATCCCCTGACTTTCCCTTTAGCACCACCAGCAGGTCAATCTTTTTTTACTTAAACAATGGATATATTTTTTAATTGCTACTACATGGATTAGCACATAATTTGGTAAAAACATTTATGGTCCCCAGAAAATTTATCTTGATGACCTTCATGATCCCCTGACTTCTCCTGTAGTGCTACCAAGAGGTTGGAATGTGGGTTTGAGTGAAATGTTTCAATAAGCATTGGAGAGATTGCTATGACATTTTGTTACACACATTCATGTCCCCATCTGGATAAATTGTAACCACTTTGGTGACCCTCTGACTTTTTATCTAGTGCCTTTATTCAGGTTAAAATTTCAATTTGTCTTTGTAGTTTATGCTAAACTACTGATGGTCAACATCGTAAACATTACACACGCTAAACATCAGCCTGTTAGAATTGCCATTGTAAGCATGTTAGCATTTAGCTCAATGCACCTCATTGCCCAAGTACAGAGTCACATAGGTGTTAGCATGGCTGTAGACTCTCGCTACCATCTACTGAGTTAATATTTTCAACAATCGTCTGTAGTAAATTTTATGATGGGATCTCTAGCTGAAATGTCTAATTCTGGGAGGTATCCATGCAGGGCTTTGATATGTGATATATACGGCCCTGGATCAGGGCTAAACAGGACCCACTGGCTTGATAAGAAGTGTGAACAATGAGAAAAGGCACAAAATATACAAAAAACCGAAGTAAGCGACAGACATATTACAAGTCTATTCATTAATATTGCTTTTTTATTCAAACAGAGCATCTTAACACATCAGACACACACACTGCTGTAAACATGAAGAAATATTGATTGATTGCCCAATTGCGAAAAAGCCGCGACACCAAATTCAACTACCCGTTCTCCAGCGTAGCCAAGAATCCAGTGAAACATTAACAGGATTATTTGTTAACTATGCATCTCATCGTGACACACCTTGCCTTGCCATTGCTTTGACCTAATTGGTTCACATTGGGAGAGAATGGGTTCTCATTGGTGCGCAGTCGTTTCGATTGGCAGCCGTGACATTGACTGCAGCGATGAGGGGGGACTGTCATTGTGGGTGGTACTGTAGGAAGCACGGTGGCAGAGACCACACACTCTCACACACACACACATATAAGTACAGACACACTTTCTCTCCCTCCCTTTGTCATTTGCAGAGTGGTGATCGCCCCTCCTCTCATGCCCCTGTGTTCCCCAAGGGAGGCCAAACCTGCTGTGCCATCAGAAGCTCATTCCGTCTTTTTTCTCCCCCTCCCTAAGCTCTAATCTTATCATATCTCATGCACTCGTCTTATTCCCCTCTCTCCTCTCCTCCTGTAGCACTGCCACACCACCAGGATTAGGAATATTAAAAGTATTCTGTTGATTTCAAGCTTGTGACCTTCCTCAAAAAGTCCTCCCTCGTTCTTCAGGCAGCCCTGTTAATCCTTTTTTTCCTCTCATTTCTTACTTTTCTCTCTGACTATTCAGACGTGATGCTCACTGTCCTGTCAGAAATTCTGCATAGGAATGAAGCAGGGTGTTTTGTGCCAAAGCGAGGTCATTTCAATGGCAATATTACTGCCGGTATCTTTATTTCGCCAAGAATATTCTGCAAGATCGCATTTTAACATTCTGTTTTGTCTTCATGTATCTATAGAGCATTTAAAACACAAAGAAGCACTAGATTCAGATCAGACAAAGACGTTTCATTTCCAGCTTTGCTACAGTTTACTCTCCATGAAAACACAATCGCATCTTTATTTTTTTTATGCCAGCTGCAGATCATATAGGAAACTGAAATAAGTGCAAATTAGTTTTTTTCTTTATTATGATTTCTCACCGAGTGTGCACCGCCTGACTGTATCTCAATATGAATCCATGAAGATGGCTACTTCCTTTGTAAAACCTGAGGGGATTACAGCATCACATCTTGACAGCAATTAGTGGCACAATCTGTTTCATGCTTGCTGATATAACTAGGCTCTGGACAGATCTCATACTGAAGTGTTACAATGTTCTGTACATCTTAATATTATTCAACTGTGGAAGAGGAGAAATACACAGGATTCAGCCTACAAAAATCAACTGTGCTTTTTAAGCAGATGTTTCAATCAAGAAAAAAAAATAGATAACATGATTTTTCACCTTACTGTGGCCTTTCGTGTAACAATCTGGAGTTTTCTGTGTCTATGGCTTCCTATCTGGGGTGTTAAAGAGACATTTATATCTGTAATGTTTTGGTTAAAAAAAAAAAAGAACAAACAAAAGACAAAGAAATACATCAGAATGCAAAGACAGATGCGAAGACGTAAATTAGGTTTTAACGATTCAGCTTGCTCTATTCTTCAAAATCAAATGTGACAAAAGAAAACATATCTGTAACATTCACCAAAGCCTGTGATGCCTGTTTTAAATGATAGATTCTTGTACAAAAAAACCCATATAAAATAGCAGAAAAGACTTACAGATACAAACACAAAATGAAGATAAGAAATGCCTTCAAATATTCTGGAGGGGAGCATTTAAAAAAAGTAAAAGAAATGCTTCTTTAAGAAAATGTGTATGTTTTTTATTCGATTTTCTAGTAGTTGCAAACAAAACTTGGTGTTTTTTCTCTTTGTGTGTTGTGTGTTGTCTTAATATTTGAATGTATTTTACTGCAGTGCAAATTTGCCAAAGATATCATATCACTTGATCTCGCTCCTTTATTTTTTTGTTTCGTATTTTTGTTCCTGAATTGTAGCCAATTTTGTTCAGAAAACTGGAAATAAATGGTGAATTTGATATTATGCTTATTTTTCACATTTCTATTGTTAATATTATTGTTATTTTATTTCCTGGGTTTGAGTTTACTGTGAAATATTAAATTGCAGTTTGCTTGATGCATCTCTTCATACTCAGTCTGTGTACCTGTCCATCTGTCCACCTGAGTGACTGTTGTTGGTGAATTATTCCATTTATGTACCTGTAATGTGAAGCTAAGAATTAATTATTTGTAAATATTTGCCATAATTTTATTGGTCATTGAGAATAAAAAATAATTTTTTGGAAGTTAAAGGATCTGTGTCAGTGCTTCAGAGTCAGTACTCTAAATTCCACATTCCTCAACATCCAGTGTCAGCCTGTACAGTCGAAGACAGTGACACAGATCTCATCTCGGGGCGGCTGTTTGGAGTGAATGGAGTCTCCCAGTGCTGCAGTCTTGGCTGCTGGCCGAGTCCAGGAGGGGGCAGAGGTGTGTGTGCGTGTGTGTGTGTGTGTGTAGGAAAGGAGGAGGAAGGGGGAGAGGGGTGATAATAGGACACAAGCCATGACATGGCGACGACATGCCACACACAGAAAACAGCACAAACCCAGCTTGAGACACAGGCCGGGCTGTCCGCAGCTTGGGAGCCTGCCCAAGACTCCAGGACAGCTCAGTGCACGAGCTGTGTGTGTGTGTGTGCATATCCAAGCTGATTTTGGTTACTTGCCAACTAAAGGCAGCCATGTAAGGCTGTGTAAGAATGCATCATATGGTCAAGAATGAGTAAAAGTTAACGCTCACTTTCCAGCAGTAAATCTGCTAAAAACCTGGCAAAACCAATTATCTATGGTCCCTAGTGAACCTTACCACATAGGTTTCCCATCCCAACTCTTCTCCAGAACCACAGAAACTAACCAGTATTCCTGTGCTGAAACATTTCTATTCCCCAGACCAAAAAATAAACTGGAGGTTGGGGGGCAAATGGAGTTTGAAAGACGTGGATGTTTAGAAAGATGCTATAATTGTAGGATCCAGTGTTTCTGGAGCATGAGTCCTACTAGGGACTAAATCAGGATATATTAATCTAAAATATACTGAAACACCACTTCAAGGCTCTTACCATTTCACTTTGTGTTGTCCTTTAATGGTGCACATCACCAAACCAATTAGCAATTAATCAATGACCTAAAACCATTTGTCACACAGACAACCTGTGAACATTCTCCTTCTGTATTTTTATGTTGCATGGGACAAGCTAGATAACGGTATGGATGGACAGTTTACTTTTGCAAAACCGTACTTTAAAAAGCTATGTTATGCTAGAAGACTACTAATATTTACTACTTGACATGTTGACTGTTAGTAACAGCGTTTGTCTGACAGGTGCAGAGCGGATGTATGATCTGTCAGATCAATGTCTGCTTGAAAAGTGAGGGTTTGACAGTGTTCAGTTAGTTAGAAAGCAGTGCCACACCCTCTGCCCTCTTTACTCTCCTCCTATTGCTCCAGATTACATAACATGACCAGGTACTGACATGTTCTACCCCCCCCCCCCTCCTCCTCCTCCTCCTCTGGCTTCCTATACAAGCGCAAAAGAGACAGACAACAGTGGTACTTATGGAGGCCAAGAAGTCATGCAAATTAACGTCAGTCAGCATCCGTATTTTTTGGCCCTCCAGAGCCCCTGTAGAGACGAGGTGTGGGGGCCAACTGAGGATAATTGGGCCTCAGTTGATTAGTGAAGAGGGGCTCATACAGGAGAGAGAGGGGGATGAGAAGAAAAGATGCTGACGAGATATTAGGAGTGAGAGAGCAGGGCCTTTGAATGAAACACGAGGAAGAGAGAAACTGACAAAACATACAGAGGAGGAAGAGCAGGGAGTGTGCTAATGCATGTGCTGCATATTCATGACTGCTGCTGTGTTTGCATACCCACGCTCTCTGCCATCTTTGCTGGCTTTCTACTCTATACTGTTTACAGTATCTCCACGAGTGCATTTGCCCTGCATTCATGTGTTTGGGGGTAGAAACAATACTGAGGATGTGCAACTGTTTAATCAAAGGATTCCTCTGGTTTATAAGAACTTGGGTCACTGACAGGGCGAGAAACACAAGCAGTCAGATGATCTTACAAGTTTTAACAACCAGACATGAACGTCAATGTTAGATGATTCTGCAACACCTCATATTAAGCCCAATATTTAAGTCTTGCTTTCTACGATATCTGAACACGATGATCTATCAGTTAAATTACGGCTAAGGTTAGGCAACTAAAACACTTAGTTATGGTTATAGATTGTGGTTACAATTAATAAGAAGGTGAATGATAAGACATACTTGGCATACTGTCCAAGGTAAACAAGCCTCTGTTTACAGCCTCTTAGACGTCAACGTTTCAGACATGATCACATTTAGATTTACCTCACAAAAAGGTGTTATAGATAAACAGATAAACTGTTGTCTGATCGTCTGACTGTTTCTTGCCCATTTCAAAGCAGAGGTTTCCGAGAAGAAAGAATAACACTCTTTGGTTGCACTAGCCATCACCCAGCAACATTTGTAAACTGTGATGAGGGATCGCAGGCCGCCATTGCGTCATTTGAAGCGGTCACAAGGATGTTTCCATCTCACTTTCACATGTAATTGCACGCCACCTGTTTCTATCATCCCCTTTAATCATGTGGTTTTCATACTATGCAACTCAAGCACATCTCTCTCAAAGCAAGGCAGGTCCTCTGCTGGTCTGACTGTTGGCTCATCAAATGAAGAGAAACTCCCTGACAGACTCACAGTGGAAAAAATGTGGTTTGACCTTATCACAGAAGACATTTGGACCTCACAGAATGAGCCTCTACGTGTTTCTCATTGCCCTTTACAGCAGCGTCCATGTCCACACACACACACACACACACTGAAGTCACAAAGATGATGGTTACACAGTGACAGTGGTTGGATGAGCGAGGCTTGTACAGAGTGCTTATGTGCTGTGTTTCACTCATTAAGGCGCCCCGGACACCAGAAATGGCGAGACACGTAGTTCCATGTAAAGTTTTTTCCTCCCCCCTCGGCCCGTCACTCACAATCACTCTCACACAGATACTACATGTAACAAATGTCAGACGTGAGTACAGTGTGTGGATGTGGGACCATTGACAGGCATGGAAGCAGCTTGTTGAACTAATAGCCTAACTAATGTGTCTACATTCCCTCCCTCCATCCCTCACCCCCTCTTCCCTCCGCAAAACTGACATCTATGAACTAAGTAGAGAAAGGAGGGAGGGAGAAAAGGGGTAGAGGAGTGCGTTGACAAGCGGCAGACCCTCTCGCCCTCCCGTCTGACTCCGTCTATCTCCCCCTCGCTCCCTGAGGGTTTGTCTCTGAGGATAGTGCTATGATGAATAGGCCTGTCTAAGCTAACCTAGCAGAGACCAATTAGAGAGAGAGGAGGAGGAGAAGAAGAAGAAGAAAGATAGAAACAGAAAAACAATGAGAGAAATGGAAGAAGAGACAGGGAGGGAAAAGAGGAGAGCGAGAGGAAGGGCAGTTAGGTTTAAAAGGAGGCAGGAGGATTGGGGTAAAGTGGAAAGACGATACATGTTCGGATAACTGTTGTCTGTGTGTGTGTGTGTGTGTGTGTGTGTGTGTGAGCTGTCAGTGCTGAGGGAGAGGCAGCATGAGAGGGGTTGGCCTCTTAAGTCTTAACCTCGTCTTGCTGCTGCAGGAGAGGCTTTGACAGCAGAGACGCACAAACAGGACTGACCCTCTCGCAACACTTCCTCCTCCTCCTCCTCCTCCAGAGAAACCTTTCACTGCTGCGCTCCTTGTATCACGTCTTCCGCTTCCCTCCCTTTTCCTGCCGATTAGTCAGTCATTAATCCGTTAGCAGCCTAACTCTCTCTCTCCCAGAATTGAGCTAACACATTAGGATTGTTGGCATTTTTTATATTAATAAATGTTCCGTCTACCAATACAGGGATCCCTGATTGATTGTTGCCGTTGGTCTTTACTGTAGTGTTATTGGACTGCATTTCCCATAAATCAAAGAGTGTGGGCAGTAGCACAATATTTTGATGTCTTTGGTCATATTTAGTGTTTGTCTTGTGATTCAACTTACAGACATCTGATGACACCTTTCATTGTCGAAATCTGCATGCGTTTACATTTTGCTGTGTCTGAAATCACTCCCTATTTAATATCTAAATGTACTGTCTGCCATTTTATTTCAGCACCAGAATTCTCAGTGTGAAATGTTTGCACTGTACAGTGGCATCAAAAATTCCCACAATGGAACAAAGAAATTTGCATCCACAGTATGCACTTTATTTAATGCTTAATATGTTTATTATGTAGGGATTAATGACTGAACAAGGGCGTGACTGAAAACACGGCAGCTGTTTCTTTCAGGTCTTTGCTGGGTATAATCCTCTGGCACACAGGGAGTGATGTTTTCTGCTTCAGAGTCTATTGGCTTAGATTTTTGGATAAATCCAAAATTTGCAAGTAGGCTTCTTTGTTTAGTTTTTGACATAGCTATATGCTGACCATTTGGCACACAGACCAAGACATTTGTTTTTCTGGTCTTTGAGTTAAAGTGAGTGACGTTTATGATATTGCGCCGCCACGCTTTGATGGTGATAGCAAGAATAAAGAATAGCATGCAGGCCAGTATCTTTATTAAAGTGAATTAGTGATGAATCACCCTCATGAAACATTCATCAATAGACTAATAGCCTAATCGTACACATGATCCATGATGAAGATAGAGGCTGAACTACAGGCTCTCCTGTAGTTCACACCCTGAACAGAACATTGAATTTGGACCAACGTAGGTCATGAGTAAGCAAGATTACCAGTCCGTCATCGTGCACTTAGCTAGCTAATAAGCAAATGCATTGAGAGTTTGAGAGAGCTTGTGTTTCTTTGGAGGAGGTATTCCAGATAGAAAGCCCAACTCAAGTGTTAATCAAATGTCAATATAAAAACTGCAAAAACTGATGTAGTTAGTTACAACTTCTCTACTCCCTGAGAGGTTCTCAAGTCGTAAATAGGATGAGGAAAGATGGATTTGTTTTTAAGCTACAATATATCAAACTTGGCACTTAATAATATGGAAGTGTCTGAAAGCCAAACAAACAAAAATGCCTTAAGTCATTGTTTACGGTAATAAAACCCACATTTATTGGATATGCTATAATGTCACTGACTGAACAATCATACAAACATCTCGAGTTGTCTGATAAAGGGAACACTCGCAAGTCATAAAAATGGGAACCTTTCCCCATCCATCCGACATGATGTAAGCTTTGTATTATTCTGGAAAACGTGGGCTCCACATTTAGGTCAGTCCGGCCTGGGATAAAATCCCACTAACGCCTATGTCTGCCAAGCTACATTTTCTCCTTCAAACAAACATTTGATGGCCTCCTCACTCACTCTCCTCTCCCCTCCCCATCTCGGAGACAATTACAAACATTCCATTTCCCATTTATCACCAACAATTAAAACAGCATGGACGTAGGCTACATCACGGGCAGAGAGGAGAGGGCGCAGAGAGCGGGAGGAGATGAATGCAAGTGGAATGAAGTAGAGTCAACAGTGAGAAAGAGAGAGGAAGGCTGACAGCACAATTAAGGTTTTTAATTCTCTGCTTGAGTGGGCCGGTCCAGTCTTTATGCTAATTAGGATGCCACGGCCATGTAATAAATCTCTATGATCCAGCCTCATTTCCCCTCCGTCTCTCTGTCTCTTTCACACACACTTACAACAGCACAGAAAGTTCACCCATTACTTTTTACAGCTGCACCCTTAGGCTGGACTACTTACTTAATACTTTTGATTAAATTGTTTTGTTTTTTTCATGAAATTTCTAATGCTTCCCCGAGATCTGAGAGTCACAGCGTGTCAGCACATACGGTTTACTGCTTGGCCAAGCATCCGCCGTCTTGGCTCAACGCCTATACCACATGTAGTTTCTCTGCCTGTTAGCTCCCTTTATTAGTGTTTTTCAGGAATATGGTTTGGCTGCCCTGCGCTGCTGGACTGCACTGTATAAGCACACATTTAAAGGCGCGATGAATGCAGGAAATCTTCCCTCATTCCTCTGTCTTTCTCTCTTGTCCGCTCATCTCCATTTGACAGACATGTCTAATGATAACATCTGCAGATGGGAAGAAAACAGCACAACAATCCACAGATAATTGGGGGGCCACATTTAGAGAGGAGGAGAGAGAAAATGAGAGAGACAGATAAGTGGACAACTGCATGTTGTTTGTGAAAGGAGCAACTAGCACATATATTTTCACCCTCATTTAGGTCACGAGGACTCACACTAATCAGTGCTCGGTGTTAAAAATCAACTCCAGTTCTATGTTCATTAAATAAATGAAGGTAAGAGCAGGTCCAAACAAACCGACGTGGATTTTTACTCAAAAGAAACACAATAATTATTTTACACCAGAACACTACAACCAAACATCCTCGGTCTGGTTTAGGTGCCGCGCCTCTCCAGTTTCGTCTGCTGGAACACTTTCTCATTTCTGGCATCACAGTCAGCCATTTTGTGCTGCGTGAGGGTCAAAATGGCCCCGGCTGCAACCCCAACCACCAGGGCCAGGTGAAGCAGGTACAGGGCTACATGGAGACAAGTCAGCAGCAGGGAGACACAGACGGCGGCAACGCACCAAGGCCAGGCCAGGAGCAGCAGCAGGGAGTGATGGAAGGAGCTGAGGACAAGAGCCGGGAGGGACAGGACGAGTCTGAGCAGGGTGGTGGCCAGCCACGAGTACAGAGACAGGGGAGACAAGAGGAGGGACACTGCTGCCTCGCACATGGATACTGTCTAAAAGATAAAAATGCAATGTGAAATACAAGGCTGATAAAAGGAATTGGTGTTTATTATAGCCCAAAGCTTTATACAACACCGGCATATTATCACGTTTTAAACTGATATGGCTAACTTGGAGTTCTGTCCAACTGGAAAATATTAGCTCTGTTTTTGGTCTCTACCATCTCCCGAGGGAGATATATGGCTCTTTAGCTGCTAAATACACCACTATGTTCACCAGGTAGTTGCTAACTGGGTCGGTCTGTCAGTTGGTGCTGAGCAGGTCACGTTTTTACTGCTTTATTTGCTGGAAACGACTCTATAAGAGCAGTGAGAGTGCACCAAAACAGTACAGTTGTGGGCCAGAAAACAAACAATGAGCTGTAAGACACAGAGATGCTCCAAAGAGCTGAGGGGAACTGCAGAGTCGGGTTAATCCCTACAAGTGCAAAACTTAAATCTTTTCACAAATCAAGACACATGAATCTTGTGCAATCATAATTTTTCAGGGGAACATAGTTGCCTTTATTGGACAGCTGTCAAGATGTGCATGACATGCAATAAAGGTTCCCGGATTAAATTGAACCACGGACATTGCAGCTATGTGGCATGCGCAGTAACCATTTGGCTACCAGGGCTCTGCAGATTATTTCATTTTAAAGGCTTTTGGAGAAAAGTCAAAAAGAAAAGAAAATTCCCCATCCATTTGCTTCAACTTACCTCACAAGGACTTCCCTGCAAGGTGTCATTAGATGTCTGAGCCTTGTGAAGCCCTAAAAAATGAGTCATGTGCAGAAATGCAGACAGAAGAACACTAAGCAATGGATGCGTCACGCAGCGGCCTCACGAGGATCAGCCAGCAAAATTGTTGGACCACATCAGTATAACAGCATTTCTCAAGAAACATAAACTCACATAGGAAAAGGAGAACGAGTGCGATTGCCAGCAGAAGCCTCATTTCTCCTACACGCCTTCACACTCACAAGCTTGAAGGCAACAAACAAAACAGTTTAACATAATCTGCACATTTGAACAACTTGATGAGAGCAGGTTATCATAGATTTACATGTCTACTCGCCCAACGCCGCTCCCAAACTGAATGTACCAGTGTCAGCTCACTGTGCTTCTGACACAGTAAAAGTCCCACTGCTTTATATGCTGCTAACTTTCTCAGCTTTAATTCATTAATCCTCCTCAGGACATTGTGCAAGGCACGTTCTCTTGCTCTAGCTTTCAAACCAGCATGGGAGTGAACTGCACACTTTTGAGTTTAGAGATTGGGACATGGGCGGGTCATCAGCTGATTAAGCTCACCTGGGCCCTTAGGCTACAAACTGGCCCATGTGTTCGCTCCTGCCTTTCTTCCTGCAGCCATTTTGCACACCTCCACAGCACAATTA
>JAVQJF010011127.1:0-31715 GCA_036023855.1 Gadopsis marmoratus
TCTTTATAACTCCACCCTCTCCCAGCTGATTGGTTGATTAGCCTAGACAGACACCTCTGGAGCTCTTTACCAGGGCCCCACAGGTGGCATTCAATTATTGCCTACACCTGCAGAGAGGACTGGGGAGCAGGGTCACAGACGAGCCCAAGTAGGCTGTCTGCTGGTGCTTGGCACGTAACGGCAGCATTTAGCCACAGCTCAGTCCAAATGTTAGGTTTAGGGTAACTATACTGTAAGCAAAGTCAAAACATTTTGACAGTAAGAAACTTGTGTAGTGGAATGTGGCTGAATCAGAAAGCTCTGCAGTATTATGTTTGTGTGTCTCAGCCAACTACAGTAACAGCAATATTGAGTTTGTCCTCTCTGGTAGACTAAAACATTCCTTTGATAAATGTAGTGTTTGTAGCTGGCTGCAGGCATTTTGTTAGAGCTTCAGCCCTTAGCTGCATATTGTTTGGCACGCTGATTGTGTTCCTTTCCGGTGGGCGTGGTTTCAGAGTGTGACGCGATGCGTCTCTGTCTCTAACGGTTGCCTCATTGGCCGCTGCTGTTTATTGGAGTGATGGATAACTAATGAATTGATTTTCATGATATTTCATACAGACATGTATGTATGTATCCCTAGAGGATTAATCCTGATGACTTTAGCAATCCCATCACATTTCAAGGTTTAATGTCATGCCCCTGTCTGTGTGACTGTGTTTCTTGTGTTTGTTATTCCTTGGTCTTGTGTCATAGTCTATGTAAGAGTTGTCAATGTGTGAGTAGTCTATATTTGTGCAGACAACGTTAGAGTGGTCAAGCTGTCTCCGTGCCTCTGTCTTTGCTGTTCCCCGTTTGCTCCCTGGCTGACTTACTGTTGTTGTAAGTGCATCTTCAGTTATGCCTTCATTAAAGAACATTTTGCGTACTGGCTATGTGCGCTTGAGTCCCCCCATTCCTCCTCCACACATGCCTAATAATGACATTTAAGTCATTATAAGTCACCGTGTAACGCCTTGTGACCTCCAGTTCTAAGGCAGGGCACTGACGGGACAATTAACCTAAACCTAGCATACATGTTTTTTGATAGTGGGGGGGAACCGGAGCACCCGAAGGAAACTCATGGATACACGGGGAGAGCACGCAAACTCCACACAGAAACACCCTGCCCCAGCCGGGATCTTTCTGTGAGGTTACAGCGCTAACCACTGAGCCACCGTGAGCTATTCCTTGCAGGCAACATACAGCCCCTACAACCTCCACCAACAAGGTTGGGCGGCCTGTATGAAGCCTGAGAAGCGAAATCCAGAGCATGAAAGGTCTGCACACCATTTTACACTACACTCGGTGCTCTTTGTACTTATTGCTTTGACGGTGACTCAAATAGCAGCAGGTTTTTATCAGCTCCTCTCTTCTCTCATCTGGACTGTAGTGGCAGAGTACAATGTTTAGCAGGATTTAAGTAAAGAAAGCAAACTCAAACAACAAAAGTGAGTGGGACATTTTACCCCGAAGTCAACAAAGTAGATGAAGAAATGCACATGGACCTGGATTAAAGTTATTTGAACCGAATTTGAACTGGTGGTATTGTACTGGTAGATTCGTGAGATCACGAGAGATCATGCAAAATCATGCAAGAATCCATTTTCACTTCAAGTTATGCGCTTGTGCCCGCACCACAGTAGTTCGGACCAATCAGCATCCTATGAAGAATGAGTATGTCTGAATGATCTTTGCAAAGATTTGCAGGCTTTTTTGTGTGTGTGTGTGTGTGTGTGTGTGTGTGTATCTGTGCTTTAATGCACTGTTACATTACGTGACTTCTTCCAGTGCATTTACAACTGTGCATTTCTCGTGGCGTATTTGTGAGTGTGCGTGCATGAATGTGAATTTTACAAGATGGCTGTTACATGTTTCACAATGTATGCACCTTAGTGGTTTTTGAAGTGCTTTATGTTTGCTTGCACACATTGTGTGTGTGTGTGTGTTGTGTGTTGCATGAGATGGGCTGTAATAAGAGTTTTGAGGGCCTCCTTCAGGCAGACACATCAAAATGCAAATGGCCATTGTCAGTCCAAGACTCAATGCTCTGATGTTATCTGACTGACTGTGCCGGTGTGAGAGGCCCTGGTTGTGTCTGTAAAGCTTACTTGTGGGGTAGAACCATTTTATAAAATGTTTTTGTATAAATGGTCCTACAGCTTAATGAGACATGATTTAAACTGCTAAAACAACAGTTTTTTTACAATCAGGACACTGTATTAGTCCTCAGAGTGCAGTCTAACTATTGAAACTAATGTTGAACCTTGTTTGAAGTCCTGAAGTTGAATATGTCACAATATGTCTGTGTGTGCATCCAGCTAATGACCCTTTGCCATTCAGGGCTTCATTATATTTACTTACGTTTTTTTGTCCGTCATGCCATAAGCTTGTGTACAATCAATAGGTACTGATCCTAATGTTAATACCAAACTACTAAAGTCAAAGTCTGATGCTACTTGACTCACCATCCTGCTGTCGAAAATCGTTCCTAACAAATGCACTACTTCTTCCAGTTTGAGTAACCTTTTGACAAAGACTACAGTAACCAGCTGTTTTAAAATATTACTGAGCCTTTTTTATAAATGAAACAATATATTTGGAAGCCGTTTTAAAGATTTACATCTTCAGTAGGAAACAATGTGCTTGGAGCTGAGTGCCAGGGGCAATTTTGGGAACTTGCCTCAGTGCTGCGCAATTGGTTCAACGCAACAACCCAGGAAAGTCTTTGGCAGAACAAACAACATCGTGTTATTCTTACCTCCATTAACAGTATTGTAGTAGTGAATCACGTACACTGCTGTCTGCATTTTGGATTATATCACACACCTCGTTCAATTTGTTTATTAGATATACTGTGTATAAAGTTGACATTTACTTTGAGAGTGGTGCTAAACAAAAGCTTATGGAGTGTCCAGATTGGAAGGTGGTCAACCTGAAATTTTGGGCTGACGGTGGTGCTATGGGAAAGGTCAGCGAAATCATCAGGATTTATCCACTCGGGCCACGAATATCCACTATCCAAATGCAACAACAAAACATTTCTACAGCTACAGTATATTTTGCAAACTCGATGCAGGGAGCATCTCCAGCTGGACAGACCAAAAGCACAGTCTGTCTGCCTCACTGGCCTTAAGGTGACTAAGTTGAAACAAAAGAAATAATAAGAAAGACCCAGCTGTTGAGAGGACAAAAAACAAACATTGTGAGGCAGAACATGAAATATACATGTCTCCCTGCTGAAATGTCAGACTTTATACACCCACCCTGCTTCAAAGCACACAATTCGACATTTGTGTCTGTTTGGCTTTCGTAGAAAACTGGTAAATGCATATGCGGAGAGCATGTGGTTGTGTGTGTGTGTGTGTGTGTGTGTGTGGTATTAAATGTCTGTCAGATCTGTCAAACGGATCTTCTGATGAACATAAATCAGACTTAAATGAGAAAAGGCACACATATCTATGCATGAAACCACATGCGTTGAATGAGATGAATAAGTGTTTTTGGTTGGGCTGCCTATATTCTGCTCAGTGTGCCATTAACATGGGTGGGTTTTATTGTTACAGATTGGGCCATTGGTTCCGTCAGTTATGAGTACACTGCACTCACTCAGTAATTGGTAAGATCTGGAAACGTGGCAACATCAACAGGCCAAGAAACATGAGCAGTCAGACGTTCAGACGGGTTGTACACAAACATGTATTACAGTTTACAGACCCACCTCCTGGCTCAGCTTTGACCTATGGTACTAACTGTACTTGCACGTGATTTTCCTGTAAAATGTGGGATTACTACCCATTCCACAATAAACTACTAGCTTATCTGGCAAAACTCTTGTGTGATGGTTCCTGTTTGTTTTCCTATTGTACCAGTTTTTAGTGACTCAAAATGTGGTGAACATTTTGAGGCCACAGCAATATCTTAGAACCAATTGCCAGAGCTACAAAAATTAAATCCAGGTTGTAATAAACAATATTTATCCTGTAACATGGTTACGTGGTTGTCAGTGTCCTATGGGTTGGTTCCAGACCTCAAGGAGGTGGGTTTTATGTAATATGAGACTGTCAGAGCCGGAGGCGGAGGAGGAAACACAAAAACAAGAAAGTTAGCATGATAATCTTAATACCTGATGTATTTTGGTTTAGTCTATTTTTAGTCTTTTTTTAACCTAAATTAACTGAAACCAACACAGAGGTGTGAGCGGTTAGTGTACGGTTGTCGGGCCCCACTCCCACCACCCAGCACTAGGGAAGCGACTGCAATAGACGGGGTTCAGGTAGGACCTGCATCCTTAGTAGTTAGTAGCCGGCGCAGCTACAAGGCTTAGTTCTAATTAAATCACATAGTTGTAACAACAAATAGTTTCTCCAGGTCTACCTGTGCCTGCAAAAGAACAGAAAACTATAAAATTTTGGTCAAACAAAAAAATTACTTGATTTAGGTATTCCCTCACAGTGTTACTTGCATTGTCGGTGCATTTCTGTGTGCACATTTTTTAAAATCAATCTTCTTTTGCATTTTTCTTTTACACAAATGCATGCTCTGAGTGACAATAACAAGAGCAGATGTGATGTTCAATGTGAAGGATCACTTGTCTCAAGGAAGTGTCAAGTCTCTGCAAGTCTCTAATCACACTGCAGTTTAGTGAATGAAAGTAAATGACTGCCTGCAAGGTGGAAAGAGCATTTGGAAGTCTAGGAAATGATTTAACAAATAGTGAAGTATGTGTGATATTTGTATTCATTGATTTAATTTGATAAGACCTGTGTACTGTATCATGTACTATATGGGATTGCAGGCTTTTCTGACTAGACCCCGATAAGCTGCTGTCACCAGTCAGGAATGATTTGTGTGCTGAGCCATTGCTATGAAAATATTGAAAAACATAATCAGAAAATCAGCACAGAATTGACTTGATCCAATTTTAAGTATCAGGGAGAGTTAATCAGTCTGCGCCTAGTTGCAGTATGCAGGTTCAGTAGTCCAGTGGTGTTTGTCAGCTGGGCTTCCTTGCTGCAAAAATAACACCAAGCAGGTTTTGCTTACATAAAATACTGCTGCAATAGCTTCTTCGTCAATATTTAATGCCCTCTGTCTCCCTGTTAGGACCATTCCCTGCTCTCCTGCTGCTGGGATACAGGATGAGGAGTCTGAGAAGAAGGACGTTAAGAAGAACAACAAGTGAGGCTGCAGAGAGAGGGCTAATTAACAACAAAGAAGAAAATGAACTAAGACCATGAAAGCAGGGAGAGAAAGGCACGAACAGCAAAGCGAGAGGAAGTGAAAAACATTAAAATTGAGGAAAGCTCAGGGAGGAAGAAAATTAAAAAGTGGTGAGTTTCTCCAGGACCTGGTAGCCGACCCCACTCCGCCGGCCTCACACTGACACCGCTGTCACAGAAAAGTCATAAATAGCATTAAGAATGCATCAGAGCTGTGGTAGCTCTGCTCCCATTGTGAAGTGGGGATGAGAGTTATGTTGAGGAAAAGAATGGAGCGCGTCTATGAATTATTGACAGTGCTGTATCAAAAAGCAGCAGGGGGATAATATTTTTGTTGTTCAGTGAAAGCAAATGCAGGCTGGCCTGGCTGGAGACTGCCAGGCCAGCCTTTCCTTCTTTATAGAGAAATGTAGTAAATCTCAAGGAAAAATGTAGTTTGCAGTTCGTGTTAGAATACTGGACAGTGGTAAACAATTTGTAAAGTCAAAAATACTATTTTTCTTTTTTTCTCTTATAACGCGACGGACACATTTCTCGTCTGGAATTGTAAAAGCTCCTTTATCAATCACGAACATGATATAATGTCCTGTAATGACAGAGGAAGACGCCTTTACAAGCGACTAACTGAATGAAAGCCTGACAAAAAGTCCTAGAAAATCAGTGATGATGTGAAAGATCTTTTTTTCTGGAAGAGCCTTGAGGTCACTGTGTTCTTATCATCGACTGAACAGTCGATGGCTTTGCCTTATATACCAGACTCATAAAGTGCCTCTCTTTCACTGCTCCATGTCAGTAACCCATGGCAACCGCATTGGCTTTGTTTCAGTCGCTGCGCCATCTGTCAACAAGACTGAGACAAGTGAAGTGAAATCCAGGAAAGGCTTTAGCACACAGACTCTTTTGAGGTCCCGGCTAGGAGGTTTTCAGATCTGAACCACTGACTCTGTTCATCTTCCTTGATGGTATTCATCCTGTCTAATGTCCGTAATTACCCCAACGATGTGCTCGACACAGAGGAGTCAGTCTTAATCAGGAATGAGGTGCCGATGGTCAGTGTGAGCATGTGGTCGCAGGCTTGTTCATGACTCTACTTGGCACAAAGTCTGAAGGTGATCACTGCCGATGCACCAGTGAGAGCGGGAGACATCAAAAGCACGGGCGCAAGCTGTGTCCCATTCAGTCGGCGGTTTGCTTTGAAACGCAGCTTATGAAGTGAACTGAAGGTGTGGACCTCCAAATGGCAAGCACGTAAAATCTTTGAGTGTTTGAGTTTGCACGTGTGAACGAAGAAGTCTGCATATCTCAGGCTCTACTGCTATGATGTTAACCATTACTCTTTCTCAATGTGTCTTGTGAGTCTCCTAACAGAGGACTGAATTTATTTAACTTAAAAATTCCTGTCTCTAGTCACAGCACGACCAAAGCGTAAAGAAAAACTACAATATATCACATCTTGGGTTTTATTTTTGTCGCTCTGGCGATCAGTTTGTTCAGTTTTGATAACATTGTACAGCAACGTTACGAACAATACGTCTATCAAACACAAAGAAAGGGAAATCAATAGTGAGCTGTGATTTACAAAATACCCCCTGGGACCATTTTGACTCAGACCTGCCCACTAAAACCCACTGGGAGATACACCACCACCCATTCAAACCATGTCGCACCCTTTAAGAAGTGCCCAGTAAACAGAGATTTGATGTCTTAAATTAACTGTGTATGAAATGTTATATATGTATATAATTGTGCAGCAATGTAATTATTATTTACAGATCAGATTTAGTGGTGATCCTTTTTTAACAGTAGTCTATTTGTGACGTGTGAGGTGGAAAAAATACTGTATCAGAAATACACTTTCTTCTCAAAAATCACTATATAAGTGAGTCAGCACACAAGCATCAGTCATCCTGCCTGACTGAGTGGCAATTCTCAAAGGGTTCGGCACTGCTTTACACCGCTCGTTGACTTTCAAGTCAAACAGTTTCACAACTGATGCATCTCAACATGAAGAGGGGCCTTTCTGTCATGACCTCATGATCTGCCAAGGTTAGATCCGATCATGGTGCTGATGAAGGTGTCCGTATGATGAAGTCGAGCTGCGTTAACAACTATTATTACTACTATCATTACTATATTTTCTATTTGATAAATACAAATTCAGCATTCCTAGAAAGTGTATTCTCTCAGTTAAACAATATTGTGCTCTGCTACCACATAGCTTTTGACATAGTGCCTCTTTGTCTGGAATTTCATTCAAAAAGCGTCCTCACAAAAGGAATTTGGCATTATTTAAAAAACTCAGCAAAATAACAAAGTGAAGGCTCAGTGCTATGTCATGTTCCATCTGACTGCCGGTAAAATCCAGCCGTCTTTTACTGGAGTTCTTGTTCTTCTTCGCCGACTTCCTCTAAACTCTCTCAAGCAGTCAATCTGTTCACACAGAACAAACATAAACCAGAGTCAGTAGACTTTGTTCTACTTGGTAAATGTCGGTGTGTGGGGGGGAAAAAAAAATCAAACAAAAAGCTCAGAGCTCTTTTTTTCCAGCAGCTGTCCAGCCAATGAGTGGAGGTTGTCTCATTCACTTTGTCCCAATTTCACCCCAGAGAGAGGGAGAGAATAGGTCCACTTTTAGATCAAATCTGCTCCATCTGCCGGTGCCATTAGAGAACCTGACCAGCATCACTTCCTCAGACCTTCACACACACACACACACACACACAGACACACACAACACACTCCTTTTTTACCCACCAGCAACATCCCTTCCAGTGTCATCACCGCCAATCTGGCTCCACGGGCCCTCAGGGAGGTTGCGATGTTGCTTCGGTTAGCTGGTAGCTGGGAGCAGTATAGTGGTAATTCAGACAACACTCACCGGAGTGTCTCGACCATATGTGGTGTGCTTGCCGTAGCCGACGCCTGGCCAGGGTGTTCCGTCTGCCTGCAGTCCCATCAGGCCCTGCATGGTGTCTGTTCCTGTCACGCCATCTGCGCCACCTCTGGAGAGAGAGAGGGGCAGTGTTGAGTGGGGGGGGGACATCCAGAAAATAGTCAAACTGTTGGCCAGTGGAAAGAAACAAGGAGGACTTTGGGAACACAAGACTTTAGCTTTGGACCTGGTATGGAAGAACAGAACAATCATCTAATGAACGTTGGTTGACATTAAAGGCACATGCCAACAATTTTGTATTGTACCTTCAAAAGGTTGACTCATGAGAGACAGATAAAAGAAAAAAAGGGAAGTCAAATTCGAAGCAGCAGAGGCTGAGATATCGTAGCTTTTAGCTCATAGCATGAGTCAAGCTCCAAAAACGCTGGATCTTACACTTCTCATGGTGGAACTAAATAACATCCCCGAATGGGCACAACCTTTGTGCAAAAAATTATCTTACCTCCAATCAGTTCATTATTTTATTTTTGTCCATTTCTCACCCTGAAAGAAACATTGTACAAAATTGTGCATAAAGTAGAAATTCCAAAGAGCCACTCCAGGGAATGTGAAAACAGTGGTATAATGACATCTTCTCTGGGCTTCTAGGGGTATCTTGGCTTAGGTTTGGAGACTGCAAACCAGGGAATGGAGGGCTGTACTATAAAGATGGTCTTATGTGCATTATAGGACGTGTCCAATCAAGCATTTCTGGGGCTTAAACAGGAACTAATGTCCTGTTCACACATATGCTGGGTGTATTCAATTTTGCGCTTGTAATATATATTCTCAGGTCTGATTGGCACAAAAAAGTTTTTTATGTTTTTCTAATTCAAGTCCAAGGTAGCATGTCCTGGTGGTTGCATTGTAGAGAATTGGGAAGCTGTTGATTATGACAATCAACTTTTTTCCATTATGTCTGAAGTTCTTTTCCATAATTGGTTGTAGTAGAAAACAACTGTGTGCCTCTATTTCCCAGGGGACTCAAAATGAGCATTGATTGGCTGTCTCAGAGGACATTTCCATTAAGTTGAACCTTTCCGAATTTTACAACATCGACCCACAGGTGAACTTTGGACTTTTCAGCAGTGGTGGGCAGCACCAACATGTCAAATGACAAGCGTGACAAATCTTCAGTGTTTTAGTCTGTACATCTCAGGCTCTACTGCTATAATGTTAACCATTCCTTTTATAAATGTGTCTTGTGAGTCCCCCAAATTTATGGAAGCGCAATGCAAAATCACTGGAGGGAGAGTTGCTGGGGTGGACAAGGAGCTTCGTGTAATTTTAAAAACCCTTCAAAGAGGAACTTTGACACAACAAATAGAGGAAGGCCCAAACTGGACAGCAGTGAAGACATTTTAAACGATAGATGGAAGTCCAATGAGGTTTTTCTGCCATTTTTTCCAACATCTTGGCGTTGTTTCAGAAATACTGAACTTATGGCTATAGGTATATGAAAGAGGTTTCAATTTATAGACATGTTTAAATGTCATGTAATTGAAACATGTTTACTACTTAACTATATTGAGTTTAATGACTATAACTCTAACATGTGCAGTTTTAAACCTAAAGCAAAATACCACGATCAACTTCTAGTGCTCTTTAGAGCCATAACATTTCTATGTTGTGTCCAGTTCAATTACTTGTGTTAGTGTACTGACAAACTGATGAGAACAGATCTGGGCAAGAAAATGCCCCTGAAAATATTTAGCTGTTAGCTAAGGGAATGATTTGGCGCACGACTGGGCATAAGGGGCAGAGGGGCTGGCATGGACCAGAGCCATACCGTTTAACTGTTAGCAGCAGGGGGTATATCACTGGCACAAATCTGGACAGCAGACCGCGCCCAGGACTGGGCACGAGGACAGGGGGAGGAAAGCAAGCCAGAGGCTGTGCGCTTCCATGAAGTACTGCAGGGTGCCTGTTTAGGTGCCTGACAGTTCTGCTGGAGCTGCCAAGTGAAGCTGTTACAGTCCAATGGCTGCATCTGTCCCTTTCTATGCATGACTCAAAGAGAAAACAGCATAGGCGTTTAAGAAACTAATGGGCTCTTCATGCTGTAAATATACATGTCATGTCAAGAGTCAAAGAAAAAGATAGACAAAAGTATTGCATATTTAGGTGTCTGCGTGCAGTAGAGGACTCCATGTGTATTTGCACGCTGTGTAGTGCCATCATATGCTACCTTGGCTGCATTGATTCTGTAATGATATTATGAGTGATTTTGGCAAAGCTGTGGATGATGGGCCCAGTGACAGATGTTCCTCCCCTACTGTGGCTCCTGGGACAATGCAGGAATGAAAGCCATGCAAATAATAATAATGATTTAATGGTTATTGTGATTGTAAAACTCACCACTACAGTTTTAAATATTGGAAATTGTACTCAAACTCAACAAGCATAAAACAAGTAAATCAGCTGTAAAATTACATCTGCGTGTAATTGTTGGATGGTTGAATAATGTTTCAACATATATGCTATGTCTAGCGTATAGAAAGAATTACAGTGCCAGTCCAAACAAAACTGCCATTGTCAATGGATAAATTACATTAATTTGTGAATTGACTCTTTTGTGTGAAGCATCTCACCTGGTTTTAGGTGGCTACTGTTGCCGCTGAACCACAAGACCAGATCAAGGATCAGAGACAAGTAGTCATCCAACTGTGACCTGCGGTCGGGGAAGGTGGAACAAATGATGTCACGGTACAAGGAAAAGGTGAAGGCAAATTCAACTGCCATGAGTTTTTTGGAGCAGGTGGGGAGAGGCTGTTTGAGTTCTATATGGCCGAGTGCGGTTTGTAGTTAGCTGGGGATCAACTGAGCGAGATCAATGTAGTGTTGCAACCCAGGGGAGACAGGCAGGCTGCATTGGCATGTAAGGCGTGGCCCCAGACTGAGATTGGGCCAGGTGACAGAGGGGGTGTACATCCCAGTACACAGCTTACAACCTCTAGGCACCTGGGTGTGGAAACACTTGCCAATCGTCAGCTAATCAGCGAAACGGAGACTCAATCAAGGTGCCAGGTGATATAAAGGTGGCAGGCTGAGAGAATATAGAGTGAGGTTGCAGAGAACAATCACCCTCGAGAACGTGGAACGGAGATTCACAGCCACGGTAATTAATCAGAGTGAGCTCTCTGTTTAATTGCAGAAGACCATAGGGGCCTACAAGTCGCGGACTACGAGGATGAGGAATAAACCCTGGACCAGGAAGACTTTCGTTTTGCTCTTTGATCCCTTTCCCCTGGCTTTTTCTGATTAAAAAGACACTTTTTGTTATGTCAACTCTCTCTGAGTGGCTGTTTCATGGGGAATCTCACCTCTACAACCCTGGGTTGCCACAGTAATTACTGGTGAGAATCTGTTGCATGAGCATCGGTGGCACAGGGGACGGTCGAGTGAATGTGACTGGGCGCACAGGAGATTATGCCGGTGGACGCAAGGGAAGAGGAAAAGATGCTGGAATGGAGGGATGCATGTGGTTGTTTGTGAAGTCTGAGGGAGAATAGAAGAGCAATGAGACAGCTGTGAAACTGGGACAGGGTTTGATACGACCTGGCTCTCAGAGAGTGATGTTTTGTGGAAGGCTGCGCTTTGATGTCACCGGCTTTGCCAGGACGCTGGGAACCCTGAAGTGGTTGGGAAGCGGTGCTTTGCTGTGAGTCCGTGAACAGCTGGAAAAGTTTTGTTTCGTTGTTGGAGCGGTGGAACGTGACGTTTCACTGTCAGCGCTTGCTTGAGGCGAGTGACTGTCCACTCGGATTTGCTTGAAAGTGGGAGGCTGACAGAGTGTTGGTGGGGTGGATTCTGGTCTCCGTGGCTGGTCTTGTCGTTCGTATGCCTGAATCTAGAGGGGGTCAGAGAGCGGAGTCTGGAAGGGACAACAGCCCTCGAGTACCGAAGATGGGTTGTTCCTCTGGAGCTGCTGGTAGGCGAAAGCCCAACAATGTTGAAGCTGTGGGATGAAAGCCGAAAGCGCTGGTGGAATGTGAATTGCTTAGCGCAATCGAGGTAGCTGATGAGATGAGAATATAACGGATGGAGAGGATTCAGACTTTGAAGGTCTGTCTTCTTAAAACAGATCGCTGTCTGAAGGGTTGAGAAGGAGCTCCTGGTGCATGGTTTTATGGTAAGTTTGTTTGCTGCTAGTCTTTCACAGGACATGTGAAAACTGAGTCAAAGTGGAAGTGAACAGTAAAGGTGTGCTTAAATACTTTTGTGCGGAAATGGGATGTTATAAAACTTCATTTATCAAGTGGAAAAAACATTGCATGTTCACAAAGTTGTTTTCATCTCAATCACTTGTAAGTTTACTGTAACATAAGGATTAATACTTGCAAAGACATGTTTTATATATTCAGAGATCTTTACATTGGAACTTGTACTAGGGGGGCCTACACACCTACACACACACACACACACATCATCCTCATCAGCCAAATCATTTGTAAAACCCTGTAACTGATGAGCCATTTCTTACTAAGTGAGACTAGAGAATTGTGCTTCTAAACCTGCAGACACTCCTGGATACCCTGCAGGACATCTGTGTAGCTGTGATATCACATCCCTATCATGTTCCTACCTGATCATGGCTATTTACTTGAGTTATTACTTAAAGTTTTCATTTGGTTGCATACGCATTTTATTAATGAGGCCCCTGGAGCATTTTCTCCCTGCCTTCTCTGTCTTCCTTCGCCATCCTCGGACTCTCAGGTCAAGGCCCAAACCTCTGCATGGCTTGATGTCGTGCTGGATGTTTTCCCAGCACTTCAAAGTCATCCTCAACAGGACAAAGTTGCTCTGTTTTATTGAAGAGCTGCTCTCCGAAAGACCTCTCTCACTATTGACAAGACAATACGGACTTGTGTCCAGACAGCCAAGAAGCCTTTTTGATGTGTAACCAATTGTGATGCAATATCCATAATGCAGTTCTGACCTGATCCTTTGCACCGCTGGTTTTGTCTAGGTTTTTGTATTCCAAACTAAACACCACACCTGTTGATTTCACATGCACAGTACCAGCAAGAGAGAGGAGAATCAACTGGCATGCTATGTTGCTAGTTAATATTAGAACATGTATACACTTGTGTCAGTAACATAAAGCAGACTGAACAAATAACAATAGCAGGAAAGTTTGAAGAGGAAATACTAAACTACCGTGGTGGTGTCCCCAATGTCAGTCTAACACTTTGGTCCAGGTCAGGTGTTTTTAAAGTCTGACAGTGTGGACAACCCTCAGACAAATAAATTATTCAACCACACCCCCAAAGACCTCACATCTGGGTCACCTGATGATTTTTAGGCAAGGTTTAGGATTCAAGGAGCGTCTTTTTCTAAGCACATTTAAGATTGATTGATTTAAGATTGACATCTGAGGCAATGGTATTTGTGGAAATTGAATCTAAAAATGTGTGTATCATGTCTGTGACAGGACTCCTGGCTTTACCTCTAGTGCCTCGGTGAGTTGACATTTATGGTTTTATGTCTCAGCAATAACTTTGTCGCACTATCGTGTTAAAAATTCAATTCGTCCAATGATACCTGCAAAACTATTGCGATTCCCGCCAGCATCAGCTGTACTTTTTGCACAGTGGCAATTAGCAAAGGCTAGCATGCTAACAGGCTAAATTAAGACAGTAACCATAGCAAACGTTACCTGAGCAACACCATTGTCGTTTTTGCTTTTAGCTCAAAGCATCGCTGTCACAGAGCTGCTACCGTGGCTGTAGACTCTTGCCTTTACACATGCACTGCCACCCTGAACGTTTCCGGATATTACACAGATGAGCTGTATGTGTATTAACACAAACGTCCGAATCAGTTGAACCAGACGTTAACCAGAAATTCACCCTGCCAGCTCCCTAGTACAAAGTCTGTGTAATGTGCAATTGAGCCGTTGTCCGGAGAATTCACAGCAAGCGAGTGGGCGTGTTGATGACGTTGATGATGTTGCACGGAGTGTAGCTGCCTCATACTGTTTTCTGCTTCCTGTATATTGCTTTCCACTTTTTCTTTGATATTGTCGATACGACCAAATACATGTAGTACTGATATCAATGCAAAAACAGTCACGCACGCTCCACCCAGGCTTCACCCCTCGCCTAAACCAAACAAAGTATTTCCAGTAGATGGGAACGCATCTGACATGGACAGTCTCCAGATAATGTCCCCACCTGATCTTACGGCCATTGTCAAGAGTTCAAATGAGAAAACATTAGTCTTGTTCTGTTGTAATTTCAACATTAACAATATAGTTACTGCCTTATGTTTGCTATGGTGAGTAATGATTACATCACAGAGAATCAGAGATTGCAGCTTGTGTCTTAGCTGCATAAGAATGTGACATTTAATTGAGTACATGTTCAGCCATGCATGTTTTTTAGCACAACATATTCCAGCAGGTTCCAGTTGTCTGTGTAGGGCCTTTAATAGGATTGTTGGTTTTGGACCCGCTGTAGACAAGTGTTTGGAGGTATGGAGGTTGAATTTACTTATTGTAAATCACTTTGGACAAATGTCACCACTCCACTTTTTTTCTTCTCAACTTCCTAGTAGTGGACCAGAATTCACACGTCAAGAGGTACTTAATGTTTTTGCTGCTTCAATCATTTTATATCTTGTTTCTATCCCCTATTTATCCCCTGATGTTGTCTGAAGCTCTTCCAATTATTGTTTCAGTAGCCCTTCTCTCCCTGATCAGTCCAGGTGTATATGGATATTTGCTACTGTGACAATGGCTCTAATAGGTCTGACCTCCTTACTACTGATGGCTTATAATCTAGGTAGTGAAGATGGTTCTGTTACACTCATTAAACGATTCTCTGGATCAGCGTGTTGGCACAGCAATGGTTACAGAAAGGTACATTTGTAGTGCATTGGCATTGGTCTTATTTTTCCTTTGAAAACTGTGTTCTTGGTCTTGCACAGCATGCATTTCACTCTGCTCTGTGTACTCCTTTACTTTGGTCTGCCCTTCTTTTTTTAAAAATTCAAATGTGGGTAAAAAGCTGTTGCATGATAATACACATAGTGCACTGAAGCTGATACATTAAGTAGGTAAAATATTCCCCTATATTTTCCATCCCCAACCATCCCCTCTGCTCCACACCCACACACACAGGTATCGCTTTTCAGCTCGTGTACAGAAATAGAGGCTGATGTGAGAGGTAACCCCCTCTGTGATTTTAATACGTTATATTCAACTTGGTGCTCATTTGCAAGCCAATGATAAATAATTAGCATAATTGGCACTACCTTGCTAAATCCTGTAGGGTTGCATTAGGGAGGAATAATGGTTGTGTCACCCCCTCACCTGCTGCTTTTATTTCACCATCATGTCCTTGAACAGCAACAAATGGGCCAGCATAATAATTACACAGAAATGCTGGGCCCTTTTTAATTTAGCAGTTTATTTTACACATTAAAAATAAACTTTTATCCAAATTGCTACTGCAGGCACTAATCCGTGCTTTCATGTCCAGATTACATTACTGTATTTGTACCAAAGATTTCAGACAACTTCAGCTCATTCAGAATGCTGCTGCTAGTGTCCTCACAGAGACCAAAAAAACTGAGAATATCACACACATTCTCAGGTATCTTTACTGGCTTACAGTGTGTCAGAGAGTTTAAAGTACTGCTGCTTGTCTCTCTAACTGTCTTACCACATAAACCCTCTCGGACCCAAGAAGGTCATCAGGTAGAAGGCTGCTAACTGTTCCCAAAGTGTAAATTGAACATGAGGAGGCAGGATTTAGTTATTGTGCACCACAAAGCTGAAATAAACTTCCAGAGGGTATTAGACTTGCTCCAACGACCACCTTTATGTTATATTTTGTACATTAATATTATTAGAGCAAAATGTAGTCAGACATGCAGTCCTTTCCCTGGTGCTTTTTTTGCCAGTTGTACAAAACTATAATAATTGTTTATTAGAATGTGTAACTGCATAACCCTGCTGAAACACTGATATATATCTATTATTTTTTACGTGTGACTTAAAATGTAAATGACCAAAGTGTGAATATTTCACTATAAATGTAATAAAAGAAAAGGATGCCAGATTTAGATAAAAATCCTATTTTTAACCTTGGAGGGCGGCAAACTGTGAGCACTAGACTGGGATGTACAGGGCTGGGATCGGATCAGGGCTAAATACTCAAAAGTAGGGTAAGAACCAAATTAAACTGTTTTACATGGTAAAAGGTCAGAGAAAATAGCAGCAACACCACCACCCTTCATGTTGGGCCTGTTACAGTGTGAAAATAAAAAATCTGATGGTGAGGCTTCAATTAGTTCTTAGTTTCCAGTTTCATCAAGCCATGTTTCCGTGAGAAGAATACAATCGAGTCCATTATGTCTCATAATGTCATTAACAAAGTAGGCCTTATTAGTGAGGGATCTGACGGTAAGGAGTGCCATCTTTAATGAGCTTGCAGAGTCGGATGAATTAACAATTTTGAGAGGGTCAGAGCACACAGAGGCAAGACCCACATTGTTAGGGCTGCAGAAAAGATCAGGAATTACACAGTCTTGGAACAGGTCTTGCCGTGGTGTATATCATAACAAATTAAAAGCTAAATTGTCAATCAACTGCTTTGCTCCTTTCCTATTAGGGTGCACACCATCTATTTTATAGAGGTTCGCATTAGTCCAGAAGCAATCAAAATTTGAAATGAAGTCATATCCTGCAGCAGAACAGATGTTTTTCAGCCATTGGTGTAGAGTGAAGAGTCGGCTAAAATGTTTTTAAGAGTTGGAATGGGGCCAGACATGAGACAACGCCTACCCAGGCTCTCAATTATGTAGCACAGGGACTCAAGTCTGCATGTAGTTTACTTGAGTTTCTATCCTATTTCCGGATTATTTCTTACCGTGCAGCTGTTGTAGGTGACAAGTCTAGGTGGAAGCTGCTGCACCCTTCCGATGAAGTTAGGTGGGTTAGCATCGGTGTTGGGTGTACACGATGTGTCCCGCGGAGCAGATCTTGGGCCCAGGTCAGAGGGGCCCCAGCCAGGGAGAAAATGGGGGCTAGTCAGGGCAGCCGGAGTGCTGGGTGTCGTAGAAGAACCTCCACCACTGAACTCCGATGGACTATACATCCGACGGCATTTCTCGGATGGAGACACAGGTCCATCTGAGATCTGAGCCTTTTGGAGTTGACGATGTTGGATACCACCTTGGAAGTGCCACACAACACACACACACAACATCTCCATGGAGAAGGCGACATTGGAAGGTCGAGCAAAGGGGAGAAGAAGTTGGATAGTTCTGGATCAGCAGAATCATCCTGGGGTTCATAAAGGGGAAGGGAGAGTGACTTCTTGCCTTTTACAATTGAGGTCTAGGTAGAACAACCAGGAGATGGGTCACCTGAGTGCTTCTCCTTCGCTGGTAATGCTATACTGTTAATATCAGGAGACTCCAGTGAGGCTACCAGGAAGCCGTGATCGGTTTGCCGCTGGAGAAGGACTGAGATGAGCTGTTCAATCGAGGCTAGTTCGCCCTTAATCTTGGAGATGAGCGAGGAGGTGACCATATTTAGACGTAATATCCTGCGTATCTCCAGGAATGAACCGGCTTCTGTCACAGTTCAGCCCCTGAGCTTACTTGTTGTTAGTTAGTGTTGGATGCCTAGCGTGACAGCCACTGTTAGCTGCTAGCTTGATTTTTTTTTTTTTAAAGAGCAGACATAAATAAGTGTTTAATGTATTATGTAAAGCACTTGAACTGTCTTTGTGTTTGAAATGTGCTATACAAATAAACTTGCCAACTAAAATTGACTTCTTATCGCTTTTATTATTATGAACTTTATGAGCCTGTGTGTAAGCTCCATTTCCCACTGCTGGTGAGTGGATACCTGTGCCTAGAAATGTCATGAGTGGGCTTATTTATATAATTATTTTTGAAGGTTGCCTGCTCTCATTCAGAGTCTGTTAAGTCCTGTTCGAATTAGAGGAGGCTCAATAATTAATCATGTTGTCAGCATCAAACCTCAGCTTGCTGTCTTCGATTTCTTTCGCCCCACTCTTCATACTTGAAGCCAGTTGTGGAGACTACTGAGACACTTGGGAGGGTTCGTGGTCAAATTAATCCTTCACTCCTGTTCAAACAGGCCTTGCAGTGTTACGAGCCTCAGACTCCAGGAATGTGATGAATAAACAACACATAAATGCAAAATAAAAATGCTAAATACTCGCCTGCATATATGGTGCATCAAAATTATTCATAGATGGAATGATGGGTGGATGGGTAGATGAACATGACGAGCCAAACCTGCTCCACTCTATCCTGAATCCAGCAATGCTGCTGCACACGTTGTCCTTGAGTCCATTGTCTTTATAATTTGTGTCCTCTGTCAAATAATACAGGATGATGGAAACAATTAACAGGTCCGCCATTGTCATTAGTAGCTGTTGCGTACAACGTGATGGGATCTGGGGAAAAAGTGACGTCGCCTTTTCGTGACGCAATATTTGTGCTCTGTGTGAAAGTACGCACGACACAGACAACAATTAGAAAAAAATATGCTGATGTGATTGCACTAAAAAAAAGGGGGCCTTCAGGCTAAAATACATACTTCATGCATTCTTCTTCAGCCGAAAACTAATGTGATGCTTCAATGTGTTTTCGAAACCAGCTAACATTCCCTATTGGAACTGGGAGAGATTCATTGTAGGAACATACAGATTATGTTGATGGAGCTAGCATGCTGGAGGTATACAACTACAGGTGAGTATAGTCTCCAAATGCAGCCCCAAATATCTGTATGATGCCTATCGATCAGTTCTTAGAAGTGTCACCAATCGCTGTTCAGACATGGGGTTTAAAGCTCCTTTGCCTCTGTTTGGTCACAGAGAAGAACGGGTCCGAACTTTTACACAGCTTGTTGTGGAGGTTGTTGAGTGGATCTGTGTATTGTTATTGCATCTCTTTGTGGTCATTGTGTGTATAGATAATATAATAGATAGATAATATTATAGATAATACATTATGTTAAATGATTTGTGGCCAAGTCCCCCAAGCTAAATATTTAAGTTAAACTTGTTCTGCAGTATGAGGCTGCTGGAGTTTGCCAAGCATGGCCACGGGATATTTTTTATTCATAATCTTTATCATTTGTTTACCTTGATGTTGCCGAGGAATAAAAACAGGTGTGTTGGCCATAGAAATTCATTACTGAATGCTGCTATAGAACATAAATATGAAAGGTCACATAGATACAAAAGCATGGTGTCCATGGAGAGATGGACGACACTGACTGGCTGCATCTTAAAAGCCAAATACTGTCCTTTTATCTGTGTAACTCTAGTGATCAATGACTGTGTGTGTATGTGTCTTTGCATGTCTTTCTCTCCCTCCGTCCCTTTTCATGGCTAAAGGTTAGCGTTTGATTTTGAAAACCATTAGTGCTATATTGATTTGTAAAAGGAAGAAGACGGAAATAAAAAAAGACTGAGGGGCCCTAAGAGGAATACATTTCCTCTGCTCCATTCAGGTCAAACGCCAAGAAAAAAAAAATTTGCTGCAATGTATTAAGTGAGATTTGGAGAGATTGGAAGTGGAGTGCTTTTTGGGTTTAGGAAAATGGATGCAATTCTGGTGTGGTTGGGGATGGGTGCAATCTGTGTGCATAATGTATGTGGTTTACAATGGAGAGCATTAGTCTCCATCTACATCATATTTCTACACTGATGAAAAAATATCTTCAGAAACATTTGAGATTATATTCTAGGAGATATTTCTTACTTGCGTGTGGTTTGTATTTAAGAGAAATTGTAAATATAAACACAGTCAGTTATAAAGGTAATGTTAGGATTTTAGAACAACAGAGAGCCTGTTTGATCACAGTTGATATTTAACAGCTTCAATGATTATCAGAACATCTTCTGTGAAAGTTCAGCTGCATTTTCAAACCTTGGGGCTCTTTTTTTGAGGTATTAATGAGATATTCTCTTTTAATAAGTAGTGACGCTGCAATAAATGCCTCTTTATTGGAGTCAAAGAAATCTGTTTCAGCATTTGTATTTAGAGTACTTTGGCTGAACAATCTACTCTGTTAAATTCACCTTTTATACACAACATACTGGTGCTGCTATGTCTTGACTGTTTTTAACTAACAGATATGTATGTTCTAAATCTAATCAGAACACTTGCTACATAATTTCTTGGATTAAAAGGTGGAACATTTGTGACAAATAAAGACAGATTGATTGATTGATTGACTGGTTGGCTGAAATTTTCAAAAGGTATCAATCTTAAGGTTTGGAGGAATTTAAAATTTGACTTTGGTGTCCCATAGTGGTAGTATCAAAAATGACACTGTGACACACTGTGGCAGGAGTCGAACCTGCACCAGTGGACACACAACGCAGAACCTAGAGCATAAAATCTCCAGGTAATGGGTTGTTAAGACACGCACACACACACACACACACACACACAGTAATGTATTATAGTCCACCTCAGAAAGATGGTGTTGAATACCAGTTGCCTGGGCTGGTGTCACACAGAGGGCATTAACACTTTCATTAATGCCATACACCTTCCCCCGAGGATCCTCAGTGCATGTGCGTGTGTTCCTGTATGTGCCAATATTTGTGTGTTGGCAGAGATATGTGTGTGTGTGTGTGTAAATATGTGTCTGTAGGGAGGGAGGCAGAGGTAAAAATGAATGGACATGTCAAGTCAGCTGATAGACAGAGTGTGACTCTGAGTGTGCGTAGGTGCAGGTGTGGTGAAAAGAAAATGAGAAAGGCAAGTGTGTGTGTGCGTGTGTGTGTGTGTGTGTGTGTGTGTGTGTATCCCAGGATTAGCCCCAGGCAGGGTTGTGGTGGGGTGAGGTCCACTGAGGCCATGCTGCCGACAGAGGTATACCAAGAAGAAGGGCTTACTGTCGGTTTAACACCAGGTATCACATACACACACAATAACTGTGCCTGTGCATTTAAAGACGAGTATGTGAAACATGCGTGTAGAGATGGGGAGGGGTTAGTGTTGGGTTGATGGAGGCTACTTGTCACCTCCAACCCATATGGGAAGGCTGGAGAACAGCCAGAGGGGTTTTAATTTGTGAACTGGGTGAAAGGAGGGGGAGCAGAGGGGATGTCAAGAGGATGGACAGAAGAACAGAGGGACTGATAAAAGCAGAAAATGAGCAAGGTTACGTGCATATTTCAGGAATTTTTAACGCAAGCAAGCCCAGATATATACGGTATCTTTAGAGAATACAAAAGGTAAAAAGTTTACAGTCTCTTCATTCATGCTGAATGGTGGCAGTAGGAACCTCCCTATTACTATGACCTCAATACTTGCCAGTTTTCAGAAGAAAAGACAAAAAAACAAAACACCTTTTCCATTTGTATGATTACCATGTAACAAATATAAAACTCATAATTGCAGCAAAATATGCCAGGATATGGATTTTAATATGGTATTTGTATACATTTCCATTCACGCCCATACGTTGCACCTCTGAACAGGATCTATTACATATTATTATTATTATATATATTATATTGATATGATGGAAAGAAATCAAAACTTGAAGTTCACCAACTCCATATGAAGGAGCTAATGTTTAAACTTAAAGATGCACGAGTGGCTTACTTTTCTGGCTTGATTATCAGTAATAAGTATAACCCAAGGCTTCGGTTTGGTACTATACAAGCTTGTAAATCAATCTCTTTATAAACTCTCCACGTCACATCTTCTAACGACTGTGAAAAATTCGTATCTTTTTTTGTCTGCAAGATTGATGGTCTGAGATCCAATTTTCACCCGACTGTTCTGCCAGGCGCCTCATTCACCGTCCTACTTTACTGCCTGAATTTGCTCCCACATGCCTCCAGACCCTTTTAGATACTGTAGCTCACACTCGTCCCTCCTACCGTCCCTGTGATATAGTCCCCAAAAAATTTCTATATTCCGCCCTCCCTGTCTTAGGTCCCAGCCTGCTCTCTATTATCAACTACTCTCTCACATCCGGGTATGTACATGACTATTTTAAAATTGCCAGTGTTCAGCCACTTCTCAAAAACCCATCTCTCCAACCCAATTGCAGAATTACAGGCCAATCTCCAAGCTACCGTTTTTATCCAAAATCAAAAGGGGTCGGCCCTTGGACCTTCCTCTTTTCACTGTACATGCTTCCTCTGGGTCACCTGTTTAAGACGTGTCATATCACTGTTTTGATACACAGATCTATTTCTCTGCAAAACCTAATAACTTCATGATTTGCCTCTAAAGATTGGATTCCTCTTAACTTTCTCCACCTAAACCCTGACAAAACAGAAAATCTCTTAATTGGACCTGATAACTTTGCCACGGCAGCTGGTCAGTTTATTGGTACATTTCAGTCAAATATCAAATCTAACGCTATAGGAATCATCTTTGACCAGTATATGACTATTGACCATCATGTTACTAAGCTTGTCCAGTCTTGTGTTCTTCAACTAAGAAATATATCCAAAATAAATAAATAAAACCTATCTTGCAAGGATCTTGAATTGTTAATTCCTTCTTTTATTTTCTCCCATTTAGATTATTGCTATTACCGCTACACGTGCCTCAGTGAATTGAGCCCTGGGTATCTGGCTCAGTACCTTGCTCGGGAATGACATGTCCATGGATATTTGGTAGGAGTTTATGAGGCATTGTCATAAAATGGGGCGGAGTTGCCCCCGTCGACGGGGGCAATGGAGCTTAAAAGGAACTGCTTACATCTGGTTCAAAATGCAGCTGTAGCCTTCGCTCCCACATTACCCCTGTTCGTGCATCCCTCCACTGGTTTCCTGTAAGACTCAGAATAAACTACAAGATCCTGCCGACTGCATATAAGGCACTACACCACCTCGTGATCTCCTTGTTCCTCACTCCACTTCCCGACTGCTCCGATCTTCAAATCTCTGCCTTTTATCCATCCCCCGCTCCAACTACAGAACAAAAGGCGATTGCCTCTTTGCAGCCCCCCCGCAAACCCTCTGGAATCTTCTTCCCCAGTCGGTCAGATTTGCTGAATCTTTGCACAGTTTTAATCGACTGTTAAAAACCCATCTGTATAGGCAAGCCTTTTTATAAATCTTGTGCTGTGTTTTTATTGTAATTAAGTTTTCTTCATGTATTTATTCATTTTGATTTTTGTATGTGTACGTGAAGCACTTTATAAACATTTTTTAAAAAGTGCTATATAAATATAAATATAAATAAATAAAGCTTGTGTAATGCGCTTATCTGCCACTGGGGAAATAATTTCCCGATGAGTGGAAGTTTGTCAATATTGTCTCCCAGCATCTTTACTGTAGAAAGGGACTGGGGACCAAACATTGGGTCTCATGCATGAATGTTTTCTTATTTTTCTCTTATATCTGTTCTTGCACAAAGCAATAAGGACAATGAGGAAACCCTGCTTGGCATTCATGAAACGTGTGCCGACAGCCTGTTCTTGCCCACCTCAGTATGTTGAATGTGAATTGTGTGTGATGTTAAATTGGATGTGCATGTCCAGCAAATTTTATTAGTATATGGAAATACCTCTATAAGGGCAGCAAACGTAAGTGCCGTGTGCAAACCACACACCAACAAGCCACTGCCATTCAACAGGTAATGGTAAACTCAAAACAAAAGAGGAATAGTATTATTATTAGATAAACCTTTCTTCTACAGAGATAGGAACCTTATTCATTTTTCATTGTGTTCTTTAATTTCACCAGAAGTTAACTAGCAGCTAATTTACATCTATTGTCCCTGGCAGGTAGACAAAAGACAACCACAGAACAGGAAATACACTACATTAAACAGCTACATCAGTGTGAGATAATATACACGCTGCTCAAAAAAATTAAAGGAACACTTTTTAAGCACATTACCCAGTCCATACCAGTATAGATATCCAGCATGATTTTTCTTCCCATTGAGATCTGATGTGTTTTCAATGTGTTCGTTTAAGTTTTTTTGAGCAGTATATAATCAGTATGATTAATACAATAAAAATGCCCTGCGATTGACTGGCGACCAGTCCAGGGTGTCTCCCTGCCTCTCGCCCAATGTTAGCTGGGATTGGCTCCAGCCCCCCCCGCGACCCTTCGGGATAAGCAGTCTGGTTAATGAATGAACAATACAATAAATACAAGACAATAATTGGTGGTGACACTGTGCTGACTTTAGCCAAAGCTTGGGGCTGGTTTTAAACACTGCAAAGTATCTAATGTTAGTGGGTGTGGAAGTCCACTTCCCCACTACTGTAAGAGAAAGCAGTTTGACCAAACAAGCACGGTCTTTCTGAACTGCGGTACCTAGTCACCGCCAGTCATTTACTGGGACCGTTCATCCTCCCCACAGGATGAACCAATTTGTACACTGCCATGTTTGTGACACCCTCAGGCCAAACCTGAAACGTCACACACAAGTCTTAGCATCGCATAATGTGATTGGCAGATCTACATGACATTTGCCGAGCACATTCATACTCTCCAGAGGATGTATGCTACTTATTTCAATTGAAGCTATCCAGCAAAATTTCAGGCGCAGGACCACACCTCAATTGCACCATGTTCAGTGTTCCATACATACGAACCTAACCCTCTCCTCGTCTTTTGCTCTTGCATACTGCGCCCCTCCCCCAACCCCGTTTCCCTCATTTCATTTCTCCCTCTCCTTCCTTCTCTCCGCAGGGTCCTGAATGTGGTCCGTCGTACTTGGGTGCTACAGTGGTCCCCCTACTGTGGAATGATCACAAGCAATTCCAGCCTCACAAAGTTAATTATTTTCTAAGAAAATCATTTAAACATGTCTTGTTGATGGTGTAGCGCTTGCTCTAATGAACGTTTGGTCTCTCTAGCACTTCCCAAAGGACAGTCTTTACATTTTTAATTCCACTTTTTAATGTTTGGTGTTGCTTTTGAGACCACAAAGACAACACAAATAATTGTACCTCTAACATTCCTAAATAAATATTAATGTTGTTAGCTAACACACCCGCCAAAATAAAATCAACTCTAACCTTTTTTTAAATGTAACAGTACAGCTCAAGAAAAACTTAAATATGTTCCTCGACCTAAAAGGTGACAGAATGAGTGAGCAAGCTGGGAAAAAGAAAAAAAAAGGAAAAAGAAACTGTGTGTTAATAGGCCATTAAAAATGAAATTTCCCTCCAATTTCCATATAACAAGAACTAATGTTTTGTCAGAGCAAGGGAGAGAAAAAGAGGGGGAGTGAGTATGTGGCACACTGAGTGATGGAATGATATTGCTCTCTTTTAGTTCATGCCGGGGTTACCTGCCCCGAAGGCAGGAGCCTTTGATTAGCTTTTTGTCTTACAGCTGAGAAAGCTCCAGCAAAGAGGGGAACATAACTCAGGAAATTTACAGGCACCTGGTGAGAGAAAATAGCTTTGTCTCTTTGCCTCCTCTCTCCTCGGAAAAGGAGAAAGCCAACGCTTCATTCCCAGAAATGACAGTTAAGATGGCAAGATGGATTTTGTGGATTCTCCATTTGCTCCCTCGCTGGATACGGGACTGAGGGCCATTTTGGTGATGTCTCTGTGTATGTGTGTTTGTATTTCCAACAGTCTAAATTTTTTCTGTTCCTGAAAGTAACGTTGCTACATTGGCATCAAAACATTGTTACTGGGCAAATTTTGAAAACATCCATCCATCCATCCATTTTCCACCGCTTATCCGGGGCCGGGTCGCGGAGGCAACAGGCTAAGCAGGGTTAACCACACGTCCCTCTCCCCAGCAACGCTTTATAGCTCATCCCGGGGGACCCCAAGGCGTTCCCAGGCCAGTTGGGATATATAATACCCCCAGCGCGTTCTGGGTCTACCTCGGGGTCTCTTACCAGTTGGACGTGACTGGAAAACCTCCAAAGGGCGGCGTCCAGGAGGCATCCTTATCAGGTGCCTGAACCACCTCAATTGGCTCCTTTTCGATGAGAAGGAGCAGCGGCTCTACTCTGAGCTCCCTTCGAATGTCCAAGCTCCTTACCCGGTCTCTAAGGGTGAGCCCGGCAACTCTTCGAAGGAAACTCATTTCGGCAGCTTGTATTCGCTATTACATTCACTCAACCTAAATAATTGATTATTGTCTTGGAACTGTGGACATTTGAATGAGCACCCTCGTAGGCGTACCTCATAAACACGCAAATAGTGTTTGTGGAAATCACTGCAAGAAGGAGACAATGGTTCCGCACTCCAGCTTTAACCAAAACTATAGGTCAGTGATTGTACAGCAACAATAATATATATTTTTTCCATGTTCCATGAGAATTCATGTTCACATCATCTGGCATGCATTCGAATTTGATTAGGGATTTAGCTTTGAGCAGATGCATAAATTGTTGCCTATAAATATTCTTACATGAAAATAAGCCTTCCAGCTATTTTTTTTAAACCTAACCCACAGCAACTTGAGTCACAGCTAGAGACTCTTAAATCTTCCATGAACAGATTTTACATGGTCCTTTTTAAGTTTATACATTTGCCTTTTGGCAGATGGTAATGAGTCCTCCATTCCAAGAGGATGGATGCTGCAATAAATTAAATTTAAGAATTTAATAGGTAAATTTAAGACAATGTGAGCCCAAAAGCCAATAAGAATTTTTTTTTAAATGGTAATAACTCTTACTGAAACTTTCTTGTAGTTGCTGGGTATTTGACGCAGCTGTTTCCCTACTGTGATTTGTCCGACAGAAAAGTCTGTGATTTTGGAAAAATAGTTTTTGTACCTTCTTAAAAGTGCTGAAAAATGTGCGTCTTCAGAGCACAATGTGTTCCAAGTAAAGAAAGATATATTAAGTATATACAAAGACACTTTTCTGAGCATGTCATACAGACGTAGGATGAAAAAGGAGAGACTGGATGGAAATAACAGACAGAACTGGAGTTTCAGCTGTGCTCTGAGTTCTGTCTGAGGCTGAAGTGAACCCAAAAACACACACACCCTCCCACACACACGGGCGGTGATGTGTTTGTCGCTTGCTAGTTTACAGCTAACGTACAGTTAGTACAGTGCACCTTTCCAGTAACGTCCCTGAAGGAGAGCTAATAAATGGGTGACATTGGTAAAAGCTTTTAACCTTCAGTAAAAAGTCCTGTTCCCTTTTGGGTGGGAACAGCAATCAGATGAAGGGGCGACTGTAGTGCTGGGTCTGTCTGTTAATACAAATACGAGATAATTGAATGTATATATTTCAACAGAGCATTATAAGCTTCACAAAGAGTAGTGGGTTTGGTTTGTTTCCAACCATCAGATCGTCTGACTGCTCAGGTTTCCTGCTCTGCGGGAGTTTGTTGTGCATTCCTCGATCTCAGCAATAACTTTGGCGAGTACAAGGTTATAACAATTGATAGGAATGATGGACAAAACTACAAAAAGAGGATAAAATTATGTTTGAAGGTTTACAGAAATGAGTCACATTTCTGTTTGTTTGTTGTTTTTTAACTCTGCTATTGCAAATACATTTTCAAGGGCAAAACTCATACATAACATGAATGATGATGGGACAGCTATGTCAATGTTCTGTAATGCCATTCAGTCCTGTGTTGATTAGGTACCATAACAATATAAGCATATCTCTCAAATTGTATAGCCCCCCGATTATTTTAAATAAAATAAAAGATAATAAGCTATAGATGAGGCCCTATATTAAATTTTACCTGTTGTAATTAAGGTGAGATATCCTTCATTATGCTGGTGACATAACGTTCTAACTGAGGACCCTCATCATGCTCATTATGAGGCAGTCTCACAGACAGATTTATCTCTGTTGCACAGACATCATTTTTTCTCCTCTGTAAACTGCACAAAGTCAGCTGCAAAAATTATTCTGTTTTGTCAAAATCATATTTTTTATAAGCTTAACATCATCATGCATTCCCCAAGCATGAGGTGCTCCTCTTGCAACAATCGTGGCCATAACACCATCTACTGCAGTGCCTAACAGGTTAGAATTAGAATTAGAATTAGAAGAGAATTTGTGGCCAGTGAATCGCTTGATATATAAAATACTCAGTAGCCATTAGAAGATCAGTAACATATCTAAGCCATCACATGAACCTCAGGAGAATGGAGAGATGAGGACATACGCTGCTGCTTTCCAGCCTCAACAAGCTTTATAAGCTTTAAGGAGAAACAGAAACCACATTAGTAATTTTTGCATTAATGTTGACACTCAATTTTCCAAACCACCGAGTCGTAATGTTCATTGTTACAGTTGTTGAAGAAGTAGCCGGTGGCTGTGAGCCGCCAGGTGATGAAAACAACATCCAACAACACTAACAACAACATTCAATTATTTTTTTAACATGTGTTTGCATACACTGTAAATAATGAACATGTAGACAGATTTATATGTCATGAGCTCTCTCTGTGATTGCCCTGAGACTGAACGCTCCCTCAGGCTTCAGAACTGCTTACGTCCTCAGTCCAGAGTCAGCTAGTAAACTTAATGATTTCAATTGCCCTCACTTGCTTTTTTACAGTCTGAGATTTAGATTTACAATTGATTTAGTCAAATGCAAACACATGAAAGGCAGTTATGATTCTATGTGTTGGATTCTAAGTGTCATAGTCTGTGTTTCTTGTTTTAGTTTGTCTTTTGTTGGTTCATTGTCATGACGTGCTTGTCGTGCACGGTGCTTTGTTTGGTGAGAACTCTGTTTGTTCCCCATGGACTTATTTCTGTGTTGGACTGCCTTTATGTTGCTATCTTCCCATGCATGTTCCTCATGTTTTTTTGGTTTCTAGATTTTGGACATACCTGCAAGCTTGTCTGTCAGCACTACCTGTTCTGTGAGTGCATCATCTATTAAACCGTCACTAAGCTACCATTGTCCTGTGCTGTCTGAACTTGGGCGCTTCCCCAAGTATCCAAACTCCCGAACCTGACACTAAGTGCACATTTTTGCGCTGCAGCAGTTCTCAGGTCAGTCAGTCTAGACCTGTGATGAGATATCTTATGATATGATGCTATATGAATAAAACCGAATTGGAAATGAGCTGAATTGAGGACTATTTGCAGTATTACTGACAGGACTGTCCTGACATGTGGTGTGAACATTCATGTTCCCCAGAGGAAGAATCCTGATGGCTATGGTATTCATCCCCTCATGTCAGCAATAAGTTCTTCCCATGTCTTCCCAAATGATGTGTACTGAGTTTCACACTGACCAGAAAGCTGTGTTTCGCTGCCTACTTTAACATCCTGGAGCTGTGGGTTGATCATTCATGTGAGATGGACACATTTTGTTGTAAATGGAGAGGCGAGAGGAAAGACAGTGTAAGTGAGACAATAAATCACTCACCGGTTTTCTCTTTGATTTCGCAGAGGACGCTGAAGAGTGCAGGCTTCATCCTGTGGCAGTTCAATCCATGTTTCCTACCAAAAAAAGATCATAACATAAACTAAAGGGCAATGACTTAACCAGGTAACAAGATATAATAGCCTTATTCTCGTAACTTCTCTCTCTCATGCCTATTACCTCGGGGGAAGAATGCATACATAATAAATCAGTTTAAATGGTAAAACAGCTGGATGGGCTCTCAAACAGACCAAAGTGAAGTCTAAATGTTGTTCATGCTTCCCAGTGTGCTGAAACACCTTCTGACTCAGTGTCCGTTAAAAGTGACATCAAATATGTATTGGTCTCAACCAATGACAGTATTGTTTACAAGTTTGACTTCTGCCTGGCAACTAAGTAGACCCTAACTAAACGTTACATGACAAGTTTTGACATTTCACTTCTCAGGTGACAGAGTAAGGCATGACACAAGACTAGCCTGGCAGACACACCAAAGAAAAAGAGTAGGACACGTTTTCTTGAACTGGGTATAATGTGATCATATATAAATCATCAAATTAAGAAGATGGTTTTTCGATGTGGAGTTTTTTCCACAAAGATTCAACCTACTGGACATGAGGTGACACTGAAGTGACACAAAAAGATGGATGACGATGTCGTTAATCTGGTTCTTTATGAAAGTCAGCACAGTGATTTCAATCATAAAACACGTTGATAAAGTTTATTCCATTATATTTCTCTTTTAGAGCATACAGCTACAAAGGTTATTGAGCTTCTTGTAAATGAGGAATTTCCAGAAAGTGAGTACATGCATTTGGTAAATGGTGAGGACACTATCAGCACAGTTCATTTAGAAAAGAATGTTCTGCAAAGCCTGTCAGCAATGACTTTTTTTGTTTTCACTGTTTTCAGGTGAAGACAGAGACAGTGGTGAGGTTACATTAGCAGACGATGGAGAAACATGAAGAGCAGGATGCAGGAAAATAAATGGAGGCATTCAATTTACTCCATATATTCTGCATTTGAGATGCTCAGATGCAGTCACTCAGCCTCTGATCCCATAAGAGTGTAACGGTTACTTAGATGTTTGCCCCGGAGGAAGACATGACATCTGTGGGTTTCAATACAGCATTGGGTAAAAACAACAAAATAGCAGGTCTGCTAATGACATAAACAGGTAAGAATAAATTAAAATTGAGAAAAATAAAGTGAGTCAACCTCTTTTTACACAAATAAAGATAAGATTTATTTTTTTTAAATGTAAGTTAGCTTGCCCCACATTTGCTTACACTATATGTAAAGTTTATTTGGATATCTTGTGGAGGCTAATAGTCTCCCAGTGATCGACTTTGGAATTGGCTTGCCACCTAATAAAACAGTTATATCACTAACGCAGCATGAACTCAGCACAAATCCACCTCTAATGCCCCCTCATCATTTCTCAGTTCTGTTTGTGATGTTGTTTGACAAAGAAAAGAAAAATGAAAAAAAGTACAAGCATAATGTTGCAAAAGAACTTGAATCCTAAGTTTAAAAATAAAAAGAAGAAAATGTAACAGGCAAGACTTTACTGATTGGAACTAACTACTGCGGACTCTGCGGATTTAGTCCAATAGGATGCATCGTAATTGGCAGGAATGGTGAAAGCAGGATATCTTGTCATTGAAACCTGTAACTTCAGAGGGTAAAATGAATATTTCTCATTATTGCATTAATAATATAGCCTAGAGTCATCATCTGCTGTTTTGCTGCATGGTTTCTTTGGGTTGTAGTTTAATATGATAAAGATCCGTCTGTGTTAAATTCAACTATTTGCGTCCATTCACTTATAAACATATGAAAAGCATCACGAACTTTGCCTGCGCTTCATCCAGACTCTGGTCAGTGATGGTCATGATCTCCTGTAGAATACTCCCGATGTCCTGCTTCCTTCCGGACCCGTCGGCACCGTCGTGGGTTTGATGGAGCGGCAACCCGGCGGCTCCCGGCACCGAGTGTCCGGCCAGAGTCATGCCGCTCAGAGACTGCATCACCCGGCCCTGAACCTCCATGTCTGCCGCAGCACAATCGATACGAGAAAACAAGAGAGACAAAAGAGTCGGATTTTCTTTTCAAAGCTGCAGTTATATCCAACAGAGGGGGGGCAGGTGAGACAGAAATGTTCTGTACAGATGGTAGAACGGGCTTGAGACTGACTCCACATATTCTCCAGGGGGTGTGTTCAGTTATTTGCGCTTAT
>JAVQJF010011139.1:0-10130 GCA_036023855.1 Gadopsis marmoratus
TCACACAACCAGATGCACTTGATTCAGCCAAATTATAGCCTCATATAAGGTAATGATAGAAGTCCAGTATAAAATGATGAAGTCCACATTTTCACCATTTAGATTTAAAAGTAAAAAAAATCTTTGCACAGTCTGCACCTGGAGTCCTGGCTGGTGTGTTAGATCCCGGCCTCGACCTGTCCATGAATGTCTCGCTTTTGTTCCAGTAGCCCATTTCTCATCATGTTGCCCTGGTTCCCCAACACCTGACGTGGACCTTGTTGACCCGGGCGATGTCTTGTATTCTGACCACTCATTAGATACGAGGTCTTGCCTAAGGGTCCACACTGCTGCCCTGCCCGGGAATCGAACCCCTGTATATATATATATATATATATATATATATATATATAACAAATGACTAAAAAGCTTCAGTAGATCCCCACAAAATGTGCTGCAGTGGCTGTAACATAGTCTTTACTTGTCAAAGTACGTCCATTAAAAGTGCTTGTTTTTGCCAGTCACAGGCTCAGACTGTTATTTAACTGTTATTTAAATAACTGTATACCTTATATAACTATATACCTTTATGTTAAAGAGTAAGGTCCATTTTGCATAAGTAGAAGTATTGTTCTGATTTCTCATGAGAGGTGAGTTGTTGCAGGAAGACGATCCATTTTTCATTCTTTTTAAATAAAACACATACACTAAACTACTCTTTCCATACTCCAACACAACAAACTCCTCTCTCCATCTCTGACTCGCGTTTCCACCATCATCTTTCAGTTTATGGCCACAAAAGGCACCACATTTTGAAATATTACTGAATCAGCAAATACTATGAGCAGGTCTGATGGTCTTGGCAACAGTCATGACGTGAACATTCTCTTCAATGGTGAAATGGTGCACAGAGCTCTGACAGTTTCATAGTGAAACTGTCATGTTTGGAGTGGAAAATGACCCCAGAGGCAGAACCACAACCTGGAAAATGTTTAATTGTCCAATGAACAATCTTTCAATGGGGCAAAGGGATGAAAAGGGAAGAAGGCAGCCGAGAGGGTTTCCAGAGATGACGGACGTCGGGGTCCGATGGCGGTATCGGCTCCATGAGGCAATACAGGTGACAACGGTCGTGTCCCAGGTCCAACTCATGAACAGTCTGGGAACCAGACAAAACAGGTAATATAACTATACTTCAAGTGATCTACAAACTAACAGCCTAGACGATATTACCACTCAAGCCTGAGAGACGATCTGGCGACGAGCTGAGGTCTGCAACCGGTATAAGTCCTGCTGAGCTGATAACATGAATGGAATCAGTTGTGCCTCATCTCGCCACTGACAGGGAAATCATCACGGCCACCTGCAAACATCCACATCATACCCAGAGACAGACAGGCACAACCCATGGACAGGGGAAACACTACAGACACAGTCCGTCAGCAAGGATAGTGTTCTCTAAAATAAAACTGCTAGCTCTTCAAAGCAGAAAAGCCTGTTGATTTACCTTCATAGAGCCTCTCGCTCCAACCACTAATATCAGAGTAGAGCATCCAGGCTGCCATATTGCTCCCAATATGAACGTATAGCACAGATAGGTTTCAGAAAGCCATGCAAATTTTGGATAGTAACTGCACCAGAACTGATACAGAGCTTACACTGTACATCCAATCAGTTCCTTTTAGGTCCCTATGAGTGCACCTATAAGAAGTGTGCTTATTGTTTAGATGCTTTTTAACGCATAGTGCTTAGAAATATGTGGATGTCTTTTTACTATGCAGAGCTCCAGTAGCCCTGCAGAAGAGAAACAGAGCAAGACTCATGTTCAGTGGTAATAGTCATATTTGAACGTTACATGGCCTTGAACCTTTGCAAAATGTCATAGCTTGTCGTGTAATTATACAGCATTAGTTCTATTAATTTGTTATTGTTCAGATAAACCTGCTGTATTGGGCTTTGGGATAGAAAACTCATAGACAGCGTAGTCCAGGTCTGTAGGGCGTGCATTCATGAAACAACGTACGTCTTTCATGCTGATCAATTAGATGATTAGGATGATTCCTTCTGTGCTCAGGAATAATGAATGTCTTTGCTAATGTCAGAGGACATTGTTAGAGTTTGATGAAATATTACATTAGGATTATTAAGCTTGAGGGAAAACATACAGCAGTGCTACATCACACAGCATAGGCTGCATAATAAGAGAGTGAGGGGACTGTCAACTGTAACAACATTGATAAGATAAGATGCATCATGATCTGTCTCATTAAAGTCAGCAGGTGATTAATTGATGAATCACATTGTGTTGCTCTGCAGTAAATAGACCTGATCAGAGCAGTACAGACGCTAACCCATTTCTTGGGGTAAGATAAGATAAGATAGATAAGATAAACTTTATTAATCCCACAGGGGGAAAATATACTGTTACAGCAGCTCAAAAATCAGACGAAATTAAATAAAACGCAATTAAAAATTTTAAACATTATATACACACAATACCATAAATATAAATGACATAAAAACAAGACTTGTTCACCTGCTTCTGTGTTGAATTTTAAAAAATATAATAAAGATACCAAAACAAACACGTATACACTACAGTTAATATCTGCAGCTCAGCGCACCAGAAGGCTGCAAGGGTGCGCTCAACAGCCGGGGAGATTCTGGTGCTGTAAGATCATTTCTATTCCGCGTCCACTCACCTGACCCGCCACCGAGAGAGGCACTGTCACCACAACCCTGCAGCAGAATGCAGCAATATGAGCGAGTGAGGGCAAATGGAACGGAATACCATTATTTGCCAACATGTACTGAAAGCACTCTGGCCTGTTCGTCATCCCGAGTCATCTTACCCCAAGCCACAAATGGGTGGCAAGCCTCAAGTAGTTGTGTAATGACCATTGTCCCTTCAAATATAAATGCAGCTTGGCCTGAACGTAAGCTTGTAAATGCTATTTACACTGATTGGGAAAATAGCTAATATGTAGAATATAAATGATCAATTTTGTAAAATGCTTAGTGAAAGGCCCTTTAGGCAGTCTAGTGCTGTTATGGAAAATTAAACATTCTTATTTTTCTCATTTTTGATCTACTCCATATTTAAACTTTTGTTATTTTTTACACCACAACAAAAGGGTAGAAATGCAAGAGAAGAAATAGAGCTATTTATATTTAGAACAAATTGTGGGTTCAACTCTGCTGTTGTCTGATTCTGGATCCTTATGAGCATTAAATATAATGTATCTTGGAAACTTGGAGTTTTGCATTTAGAACTGAAAGGGCACATTTTACGGCCAGATTCACCATGTGGGCAGATTTCTACTTCTTCCAAAACAACATACATGAGCACTGTCTACTCTGCTACCATTAAGTTTGGCTAGGTTTAGGCAAAAAATTACTTGGTTAAAGTGGGTAAAATCAATATTTTTATTTAAAAAATGTATCTCATCACTATGTATAATTTAAAAGGGGTCGCACGTAGTGGTGAACCCACTCAGAATTAACACCCAAATCTGCAGTTCCCCTTAGCTCTACACAGAGATTTATCTTTTAGCTTGCTGTTTTGGTTTTGTGAGTCTGTGCCAATGTCATACTGCTTCCGGCCTTGACTCAGGCAGGAGTCAACATTCACACGGCCACGAGAGGTCCATCTCAATTCAACATAAACATAGGTCATAATGGGGCATTTGAGTGTTTAATGGGAAGTTGTCTTTAGGAGGCTTGAGTCTACAGGGAGAGAGAAAAGAGGGATCAGAATGAAGGTGACTAAATAGTGAGTACCGCTTATACTGCGTGTGTATGTATATGTGTGTGTATTTCTTTCTTTCAACTACTCTTAATGCCAGCTTTCCATTCAAGAGCTGTGGAATGACATGGTGAGTTTGCTGGAGGGGATGGGGTGTGTGGGAGGGTTTTAGAGGGGGGTAAATGAAAGGCACTGGAAAGCTCAGTGGAGCAGTGATGCAAATTGGTTTTATTCTCACTGCTCTCACTCCCAGTCTCTGATTTCAGCACCAGCAATGACCTCCCTCTGTTACTTTCTCTCATTCCCCTTTTCCTCTCTTGATAATTTCCCCGCTCATTCCTCCGCATGGTTCTCCTTCCAGCTACTTCTCCCTATAGCTCCCCTCTCTCCTATATTCCCTCTCCATCTCGTCTCAGATGACTTCCTGTTGCATCTATTTGCATGCGGTAGGAGGCGAAAAAAACGGGAACACATTGGAGGTGAGTGTGAATGGCTTAGATCATTACCACTAAACAGACACAGCCGAGGGAGCAGTCTAGAGAACACGACAGGTGTTGGATCAGCCTCTGAGGTGCTAGGTGGGTTCTGAAGGGCCCCCGTAAAGGATTCAGATTTGAATATTTCCTCAAAGTTTGCCAGCATAAAGCTTACCGACGTATTTTTTTGCATTCAGCTAAAAGGGAACCCAGTCAAACCAATCAATTATGCAAATGAAAAAATGGATGGATATTTTAAAGAATATTGACAAAGAATATGATTTTGATCTTTGATGATATATTTTTTTTCTGTTTCGGAGGGGAGAATGGTAAACCTGAAAGAGATATGTGTTGCTGTAAATTATTTCTATAGTGCATTGACCTTGAAGAGTGGGACTGAATCCTAAAGCAGCCTGCCTCTGAATCCTCCACCTCTATCTTCTATGTGTCGCCCTCTCTCCTCTCCTCCTCTCTTTGAAATACCGTTAGTGGGGAGGAAATGTGATCCTTTCACCACTCAGCCTTATGTCCACACCGCACTCTCTCATCCACCTACTCCAGTTCCTCCAAAAAGCCCTGCAACAAGTGGCTTTCAATGTCCTGTCACACGCGGTCTTCGTGCCATAAGCGACAGGGTATGAGGTATCTGGCATAGGGCACAGAATTTCCAAAGAGGCCTAAAAATAAACATGCTGATCCCCACAGAGCTGAGTGACATATATTCCCCAGTCTCTGGAGACCTGTGTATGGAGTCCGTAAGATACAGGTCTGTATCTGGAGCAGCTTGTGCACCGCATGTAGTAAATCTGCAACAGCATATAGCATACAGGGGCTGCTGCAGGGGTTTCATTTGGCCTGTTTGTTCCAGAATAAATAATGATGTCTTTTTTTAACCAAATTTCCAAATTAATAGAATATCTAATGCATATATGTAAAGAATAATACTTGCACAAGTGTGTATGTAGATGCCTGGATGTATTTTTAGGATTGCAAGAAATACCGGTCAGTTGGTAGCGTGAGTGTGCATTTTTGGGTGGTGTTGTGGTCTCAAGATTTAATTCCCATAAGGACATCACTCTGCCCAATGCCCTTAGACTCAGTACACTTTTTGTATTTTTCTTCCCTGAAGACCATTGCCATAGTTTATGGCATGTCGGAAACTTGATGACGGATTTCAATAAAGCCCAGACTCTTGTTTGTTTAGTTTCACTTTGTCCAACCTCCCTTTCCATCACACTGTTCCTCTCTCTCCTCCTTTTCCTTTCAGTGTCTCTTATGCCTCTCTTTTCCTTCCATGCTTCTTCATCATTTACTCTGGCCTGGACATGGCTTTCAAGAGAGCTCGCTGCTGAAGGTGAATCAAATTTAGAGGAACCTTTTTTTTATTTTTTATCTCAGAGCTCTCCCAAAGATTTGCCAGTTGGCAGTCATGCAGCTTAGCTGACTACATACAATTTATTAGTCGATTGGAGCATCTGCATGCCCTGTTGTGTCCCTGGAGAGGGAGGAATAGAGTGGAGTGGCAATTCAGAGGGGGGGGGGGCAGTTGGTATGTGTGGGTAGGCTGATGGGAAACAGAAGATAGGGAAGAACGGGACACAGATTATTAAGGTGCTTTTGATTCCCACTGGAAGACAGAGGGGGAAGTAGATGGAGGCTTCAGTCTCAGCTGTCATTCACACTAGATGGAAGGTTGGCTGGTCAACGAGACGAGGGAATAAAATAAGTCTGTCTGTGGACTTCATTTGTCCCACTTATTGCTTCTCCTGCTCGAAGAGATTATGTTTGTGTGTGGAAGTGGACGTGCGTTGGAGTCAGTGTGCAGCTAAAGATGTGTAGCTGTATGTCTGTTTTACTACAAACCTGCCACATTTCTGCCTTTCTGGCTCTGCTGAAGCTCTTGACAGCTGTCCTTTGGCTACCATACATTCACAATACAACTACGCTGATCCAGAAGAGGAGTCCCACATCTCATACATTATGGAGGTCCAGGGAATGGAGGAAGAAGCTGATTGCTATTCAAATAGAGTACCAAGAAGCACACACCACATCTACACATTGTCAACAATGAGATAATGCAATATATAGACATCTGTGGATCGATGGCACGTATAAAGCCTGAGTGAGTACAGAAAACTATCAACCTTTATCTGAACCACAAATCCAGTTTATGCATGTGTATCTGTGTGTCCCTGAGTGTATGTCTTTTTTTGTTTGTCTGTGTGCAGAGTTGTGTGAGACCAGATTTGATGGCCTGCATACAGTATCTCCTTGAGCAAGGACACCCTTGAAGAAGCAATATCTCCTCACAGTTGGACTGACCTACAAGAGAGGCAGGGGTGCTTTAGGAAGGTGTCAGCTTTAGAATGTATGCGTGTATGTGTGAGTTTGTCTGTGCACACTTGCGTACCTTTCCAACAGGGGACCTTGCTGTTACACATTCACCCACAGTGCACCAGAAAGCCAACAGCCTGGGACATTTTGGAGGTCAACTGGTCCCCTCCTGGCGACCATATTTGCACTTTATAGTATGAAGAAAAAGTGGTTCTCACTTGGTCAAGTGTAGAATGATAGTCCACTGTTGGTAATGTAGGCATGTGTGTATGTGTGGCACACACGAATAACAATAGAGGCATGGCATTGTGGAAAATAATTAAATCCATATTCAAAGCACTAGCTACCAAAAACACAAAAAATAACATTTATGTGAGGAACATAAAATAGCTGGTTAGCTGTAGAGCCATTCATCAATAAAAACAAGACATTTCTTTCCCTATTTCGTTCTTTTGAAACAGATAAAAAATACAGATTAAAGACAATCAATTCAATAGCTTTCATTTCAACTGGCTTAAATGAAAACCACTGGAATCTCCAGATATAGATTTTGAGAACTAAGGTAAAGGTACTGAGAGGGACGAGTGTGTCAACATTTACCAGGGAAACCTTACTCTGCAGTTTTTGAAGAAGAAATCGTCAAACTGAAAAAGGTTAACATGGAGGTCTCTGCAATATCACCAGCAACAATGACATTTACTGAGTTACCGAGTGTCACTTTTCAGTTCTTTAAAACACCAAAAATGAAATTGCATTTACCTACACTGAGTTGGAGTTGTGGCAGAAGGCTCATCGGTGGTTTGCACTCCAACCTGAGGAAGGTGTATATAGCCTACAACATGTATAAATCATGTTTATTTCATTTCAAGTTTTGATTTAGACAACGATAGTATTTCCATTTTTTTGTCCTACTTCAAAGCGTAAGCCCCTCTGATTTTATTTGTATGTTAAAACTTTCCGTGTTAAACAGCTTGATAAAGTATTTGAGAGAGAGCGAGAGAGAGAGACAATAATTTGGTTTTAAAAATGCAACAATGAATAATAACTTGATGTGAGCATCAATAAGCAGTAATACTAATAGTACTCTGGGATGAAAGTGGGTTTGTCGGAGAATATCTCCACACATACATCATTGTCAACACTAATCCTCACAATGTTATTTGTTTTGGAGTTGTTCCTCTCCTCATCTCGTCCTAACTGACCTCTTTAGCTGGTGGGAGAGCTCAAGATTATAGACTTGTTTTTCATTTTATTGCCAATGGCAAAGGAATTAAAATAAAATCTACAATCCCAATTTTACTTAAAATATTACACTGTCAATAAAACAGAACAAAAAGTCATTTTTGTAATCCTTGTTTAAAGTTTGATATTGAAAAAATAGAGGTCAGTCATGCTACATATGCTGCAAAAAACTTAACTTACACTGCATTGTCCCTTTTTATATAAATACAAAATCTTCTACTCCACAGAGAAAGAGAGGGTGATAAAACACAAGAGTCAACTACTGCCTCCAGCGTGTTACTGGCAAGCTCTTACCAGTCTATAAAACAGTTAGTATCACAATAAAACAGACATCTTAAGTGTATCAGTATGCAGAATAGGACCACATTCACAAATACAAAAGGATGGAAACGCATATCTTGCATTCGATCTCCATGATCATTCAAAACACTTACTTGCCTGACTAACCTTTCATCCAGGTTTCCTTTTCTTGTTACCTTTTTCCTTGAATAGACTTCCCACAGCTGACAATATAAGGCTGAATAATTAAAAAAGCCAATAACTGTTTCAGGCTTCATCTTTACGGTTAAGTGCTGATGCAAAACTCCTTTTAATAGCACAGCAGACAGCAGAGCTTGTTCTCGGCTTCATTTCCGCAACTGTACCATTTCCTGGAATTAAAAAGAGAGGGACTAAAACTACAAAGGAAGATCTTACCTAAGAGCTAAGCAACAAGACTGTGAAGATAATGATTTTATGTTTTTTTCCTGATTTTACACTGCAAGAAATGCACATTTCTGAGTGAACGCAAATTGTACTCTTAAAACCGTTCCAACACAATGCAGAGTGAAGTGAAGAAAGAAAGTATCAAAGTATCATTCCAAACAAGAGCAACTGCTTCATTATCCCTCTCGACGCTATCCCATTATCAGTTCTCAGTGTCATGTTCAGCTGCTGTGAAAACCAATCCACACCCGCTGTCTCTCCTGTTTGGCCATTATCAACTTCTTGCGTTCTGACAAGCTGTGATAAAGCAGAATCTAGTCTTGTGCTCCACTGACAACTGGCAGTATGAGTTTCCCCGCGCTGTATGTGTGTGTCAGTGGCAGGCATGGGTCAAAGCGCAGTTGGAACAATTCTAAGGCTTTGATGACAAGACAGGACAGCATAGCCATGTGGGTAAATCTAATCAGATTGTAAGAAACACATGCACACCCATACATATAACTCAAAAACACATTTATCTGATACAAATAGAATGCAAAGACCTTTCAACATGCACTATTTTGTCTTTGTTTTGGCCTTTTCATCCACACTGACACTATCAAACCTCCCCCCAAAACTGAGCTTTTTTTGCTCTCCAGCGTGGACAGCTTTAAAACATTCGACCTCAAGTAAATGGGAGAAGTGGAATATTCAAAATGATTGCATATGATTTTCAACCTTCTTAATGTGCATTTCTACACAGTTGCAGTATTAAGGACCCTCCAAATCTCTCTGTGCTTATTTGTTCTGTCACTATAGCCTTTCAAACTAAACAGGTGTTGTCATTGACAAATGCTTATGCAGTTGGTGGCTGCATGCGTATAAAACAGTGATTTGATTAAGACTTTGAATGCAGCAGACCAGAGATTATTACTAGCATGTGTGAACAGAGAGCATTGATCAAATTCCTATTAAATCGCTTAATACTCATACAGTTATCTGACAAAGGAAGCAGAGAAAGATATGTCAATGACAACACTTGTGCAGTGTAATCGGCTATATTGAAACACAAAGTAAGTCATCACAGTGAGAGTCGAAAGCAAACAAGTAGAGTTCTCCCAGCTGAGAACAAATGGAGTGACGTGGAGTGACATGGAGTGGCTATAATTCACTAGTCCTTACTAGACTAGAAATATAACCATATACAATACATTATTCCAATATAAATACTGTGAAGGTTGGCCGATCTGCCAGGCAACTGAAAGAAGGGGTCTCAGGCAAAATTAACCGTCCATGTGAATTTATTTAGTTCATTATGGAAGGGCCCGGCAGATATTTACAGTGCCTCTGTCAATGATTGGCAGAACAAACGCAAAAAACCCCACAAAAATTAATTCCACAAGGGACCAAAACCCTGGCCCTTTTTGGCTCGGCCACTAACGGATCCCAAACAGGCGCTGCGACCTCTCTCCTCCTTTCCCCACAGACTCCCCTGGAGCTCCAGTTTTCTCCCTTATATTAAGGTGGACTCACCCACTCCCAGAGACATCCCCAACCCCTACAAGGATAGACACCTTTCAATTTACTATAGTATTACCTAAAAATACCTCTAAGTTTATTTTAAACTATTTTTCTTTAAAAAAACTTTTCAACAGCCATTTCCCCAAACA
>JAVQJF010011141.1:0-13232 GCA_036023855.1 Gadopsis marmoratus
CCCCCCCCGCCCACACACACACACACACCCACACACACCCACACACACACACACACACACGTTAGTATTCTTGGTAAGATAGGTGCTGCTTGCCACACACAGCAATCTAAGGTCCAAACAGTAACTGTCCTTGGGTGACACGGTAAACCTACAGCTGCTCACTGACTGACTGTAAGACACAACGGGCTGAAAGTGGAAAGTCTTCGCTACCTGGGGTCATTCCAGGCTGTGGCGCTGTCCGTGGTATCTGTGTGTGCAACACACAACACTAAATGAGCGCATGTGAACGCGTTAGATTATACACAGACAGACAAAGCAACAGCGGATGGGTTGCACCAATCTGTCGTCCCATCGCGTCAGTCGCAGCAGCAGCAGCAGCAGCAGCAGCAGCAGCAGCAGCAGCAGCAGTCACTTACTCTTGGTGATCTTCTGTAGCCCGAGCACATCGTCGGGCGTTATTACGGTATTTCTGCGCAATTCTTCTTCGGTTGTAACCGGGATCCCCATGTCTGATGAGTTGCAGCCTTGCTGCACTTTCATGTCCAACAGGAGAGGGCTGTCTCGGTGCGCAAGCCGACAGGAGCTGAGGCGTTCTGACGCTCTCTCTCGGCGTCGTCGTCGCCGCGGGAGCTGATTTACGTGCGTCGCAGCCTTTCAAGTTGCGCGCTGGCTAATGCACCTTACAGCAAGCGGGCTGCGCTGCTACGAGAATAACCCATCCCCCCCCCCCGTCGACCCGGCGATAGATAAAAAAAAACAGCCCTCCCTCCCTCTCGCGCTCAAGGCTCATCGGCTCTCTCGCAAGCTATTTAATCCAAATCCTGCGGCTTTAAACCGACCGGCGGTGCGCGTGGCTGACAGCCCGCGAGCCTCGTCACCTGCGGATACAGCAGCGCGTGCATGGCTGGGCTTTACTCAGGGACAGTAACTGATTACTCAGTAACTGATTACTCGGTACTCGCCTCTCACCTCGCACAGCAGCTCCTGTCCGGTGCAGCAGAAGCGGTTGTCGTCAGGAATAACACCTAGGAATGATATCGTTGAGGTAACGAGAGGGCAGCTAATTCATCAGAAAACAAACGTTATAGGTTCACAATGTGCATTTCGGCTTCCCAAAAGCCAAAAGCAGGAATTAAAGATCTTCTTGAGGTTTGTCTCTGCACAGTGCGCACACCTCAACAGGTGAAGTATCACCGTGTGTCCTGTTTTTAAAGCAGCATTAACGTTTTGTGGCCACCAGGGGGCAACACACCAACCTCTAAACATAACGTTGACATATTTTCACCTTACAATGTGTTGTGCCCAGGAACAATTACCCTTTCAACAGACACTGAACAACATTAGCATTAATTTGGACCAATGTAAATACAGTATTTACCCTGATTTTAGCTCAGTTTTGGACTCTGCCAACTCCTGAGGGAAATATCTGGCTTTAGCTGCTAAATGCTCCACTGTGTTCACCAGCTACTCTTTACCTTTGTTGGCCTGTAGTGTGGTGCAGGGCAGGTGTACAGTGGGTTTATCGGGCTGTTTTCAGAGCTGCCTGCAGCCACTGGAGATGAGGTTGATGAGAGCAACCAAATGTTAATTATAACACAACAGAAATACACAAAAGCAGGGAAACAAAGATGAAGATGAGACCATCTTTCAGCTTCATAATATCTTTATTTAAGTTTTTTTTTCATTGGAAAGGTGCTTTCCAGATGCCAGCATCCCTGAGAAAGTGTAAAATGCAAATCCTCTGGACAGTCCCATCAATGAGCTGAAATGGGCCATCAAAACATATTCACATCTGCAAAACACAACCCTGCACAGCCACCATTCAGACTGGCCTGTACCCTCCTCCTGTCACTGAAGTGAGCCTTTTTCTTAGTGATGAGGAGATAGTGCCTCCCTCTGCTCGGCACACTTACTGCAGGCCATGTGCAGAGCTGAAAGCTGTAGTACTTTGTGAGGAGTGATATGAGTGTTTATCCCTTTACTCTCTAATATCTGTGGATCCCAGGAGACGGAGAGCACTTATTGGCATCGTTTCAGCTATAAACACATAAGCAAGTAAATTAAAATAAAATAAAATAAAAGAGTTATAATAGCATTGAAACAAACTAATAAACACAAACTATCAACTTAAATCTGCTATGTATGTATATAACATGATAAATCATATTATCTTTCTATGAGGTCTGCAGACAGAGAGCATTGCTACCATTTTTACGGGTGTTACAGTTACTCTGGAAGCCTGTGACAAGCAGAACTTCTCATCAGAATCATTCACGATGCCACATACTCCCAAATACACCAGCAAAAGCAATAACAATTCTCAAAAGCCATTAGCTTTTGTGACTAAGTGGCTGCTGAAGAATTTCCAAGGGATGGTTCGCAGCATGGCAAGTCTGACCCCTTGCTATTCCCTCCTCTATGGGGTCATCTCGAAGCAGCCCCTGCGGTGCGTCTGCATGTCTCTTACCCTGCGGATGGACTGGATCTGGGGATGGTAGGCTCCCCATTCATTCCAGTGCTTATAAGGGCCCATTTCAAACACATACTGGTAGCCACGGTAGCCAGGGTACTGGTAGCCCACCCAGCTGTGTGGGGAAGTAGAGAGAAACACATGTGAGCCACAAAGCTCTACTTATGTTTTTCTTGTTTTGTCAAGAGGGAATTTAAACCTGTATAGATAAACCACTGCTCTTATTATACCAATATTATTATGCAAGTGAAGCTTTAGTCAGTTTCTCTGACCTTTAGGCCACCACAGCCTTCCTGCAAGATAGAAACAACCCTAGAGAGACGACCAGAAATAACTTACGTTCCACCGGTGACCTGAATGCTGGCAACACGGTCCTGGAAGCCGTAAGACCACAGGCTTGGAATATCCTCGTCACACACCTCCATCTTACGACCCTCAAAGTTCGGACATTCATACAGGCAAATCTTGTGGTCCTGGGGATCCTGCAAGACACAAACATCAGAATCAGAAAAAATACAAAAAACAAAAGAAGTCCTGGAAAAGTCAAGAATCATAAATAAAATAGAAATTTACAATAAAAGAATTTGAAGAATGTATGAAATGTGTCAAATATAACTGTTTTTAACTAAAAATAACTGTACGGTGTTTAAAATGAAGAGGGTGGAATCTGCAAATGTTCACAAATGTTGCCAATGTGCAAACATCACTTTCATATACGTTTTTTAAATGACTTCTGTGTTACAGAAAGTGTAGATGTTGTTGGTGCAGCTTCTGGTTCATTCTCTGTCCCAGATTTTAGCCAATAAATAGATTTAAAACAAGAAAAGTCCAGCCAGGATCGTTACATGAGAGTATTCATGAATACAGTTATTGTTGTACTGATTATTAGTTTGAATGGAGATGTTGTTTTGGAAATCAACGCCAAACCTCTAGGGGGAAAGCTTTGAGTACTTGTCTTGATTTTTTTAGTCTGAAAATCATCAAATTGAAACATAGTGACATGTCAGCTAATTAAAGATTCAAATTAAAAATACTGGCAGTGGAATGAGCCTATAAATACACATATAACTGCAACCACATAAAGCACTTTCCCCCAAGAAGATAGATGGGAGGTGCAAGTGGAGTTAGACAACAGTGAAAAAAATCAGCCCTTACAGCCGCAATAGACAGTAAATAGCTTGCAGGCTGACCCCAACTTACCATTCGGACGGGCCTAACCGACATGAAGTGGTCACACCTGTAGCTGTTGGACCAGGTGTCCCAGCGGGGATACTCTCCTTTCTCCAGCATGAACATCTCACCAGTCATGTTCTGCTGCTCGTAACCCACCCAGCTGGATGGATGGATGGATGGATGAAAGGATGGATAGATAGATAGATAGATAGATAGATAGATAGATAGATAAATATGTTACTTTTAATCAAATAGGGAGAAGAAATATCATGTTAAAACACACATATTTGGATGGTAGGTTTGGTGACTTACGGTCCACACTCTACCATGATGGAGCCAATTCTGTCGAAACCCTTCTCGCACAGGTTTTGGCACTCTCCAAACAGGTCCATCCTACGGCCTTGGAAGTTCTCACATTCATAGAGGTATATCTGAATGTAAAAAAGGCCAAATGCATTCATTTCTGAAGTCAAATATTTCCAATGCAGAGTCAGGTTTTGTAGCTTTTAGGCTTAGTCGATTAAAAATCAACGTTAGAAGTACCTTGTGATTGTGCAGCCCCATGGCAGGGTGGCTGCCAATGCCGCCCTGAGCACTTGAGTGAGACATGATCAGATCTGGAGAGAGAGGAGCAGCACAAAGTCAGTCAGCCATTTTCAGAAATCACTGTGGGCTTATGAAGAGGGTAATTACTGTTTCTTGACTGCAGGAATACAGCATGTACTCCAATTCAATGATAGTGGGGTGTAAAAAGGCAGGTGTTTGAGCACAAGGATCCCGTTTTGTTGATAAGAGTCACTGGAGAAATCCTTCAGTTTCATTGAAGTCAACATTCATATTCATTCATCTAACATTCGGGGTTATGTCACTATCACAGCTGTCCAAAGGCGCTCAGCAAATGTCATGAACTGAAGCACCCTTTGATATTTAAATATAATGAAATGTAATACGAAGAACCAAAATCAGCTCAAACACTTTTGTTTTGCCTTAATGCTAAAAAGAAATATTTAGTTTCTTGAACAGCAGTTCTCCATACAGTATCTCTTCTGTTGATGATTCACATACCTTTAAAATGAGGAATTTGTTTTTATATCTAGATTTACCTTTATTTTGTGATGGGCATACTGTGAAATCGCACTTGATTTATGCCCTCAAGAACAGTCTGAATGTGCATTCTGATGAAGGCTTTAAAGAGTTAAGTAACACCAGGCTGAAATGTAGTGTTTCACCTCTGACCATAATCAGAACCACTGAACAATGATGTCACGGCGTACTGACACATCCTGGAGTACACTACTACGTCAGTGCAGTAAGGTGAAAAGTTAAACCACTGGAAGTCAGCAAAAGATTTTCACGGGCTGTTAAGTTGCTCCTGTCTTTTGGACTTCTTCTCTTCTATAATGTTCAACATAAACTTCAAGGCTGCATGTATTTTCTCATCTTTTTCTCCACCGGATTTAAATTTGAAAAGCAAAATTGAGAAAAGGAAAGCAGATTTCTTTTTTCAACATTGGAGTCCTTTAAACATCATTCTGCCTTTCCAGTTAAAGTGGAGTGTAACTGATCGCCTGTTCCAAACAACCTTTTGTTAGCAACATAGATTCTTCCCTCAAAGTAGTGTTTCCTCTGTAAGATTCCCGGTACATCCCCTGAAGCTTTGTCCTTTCCATGAGATCGGGAATATTCAATAATCAACCACAAAGAACCAATCTGTTCAAACCTGCCATGATCCATTTTTTTAAGGATAAAGGATTTTGCACACACCTGCATCTTTCTCATCCATTTTACCTCAGGATGAGCCACTGAACATAAATCATACCCTGCTGCATTTTGTGTCAATATTCCATCTACTCAGTCCAAAGATAAGGTTAGGGTTTAAGAAAGGAGCCAATCCTTGCTTGGTTCTTTCAGTCCAAAGTGTGAGTAGACTTGAAAACCACAATATTCCCCCTAATATCCACTAATTCCAGCAATTCTCAAAGAGATAGAAGACCTTAGGGTGGAAACTTACAGTTACAATTGCAGGTTGAAACGGACCGACCTTTGGAGAAAGTGATGGACGCAGGCGTTTTGAGTGGGGATATATATATATACATTCACATCCAGCAGGAGCGTACAGACGCAGGATTCTGCCTTCTCATTGGCTGTGAGCTGTTTGGAGCATGGTGCAGGGGTCAAAGGTCACACTGCTTATCTGTGGACAAGTCATGCTGACTCGGCTGCCTGTTTTGTTGTCCAGCACCATTGTGGGGGACCGGGGACAGTCACTGCCATCAGCAGAAAGTATGCCTGCCTATCTGCTTACACACACACACACACACACACACACACACACACAGACAGACAGTTACTGTTACAACCACGGCTCTCACACTCTTTCTCTTACTTTCCTTCTAAATTCTTGTTCTACACTCTTTTATTTATCCCCCCTTCTGTCATTTTCGCCACTTTCCCTGTCATCTCTGGTTTGTCATTCACCTCCATATTGTCTCTCTCTCTCTTTTGATCCTTAGTTCAGCTGGTCCAAGCCTTTGAGCCCTGTGTGTGTAATGTGCTGACTGCAGGAGTGGCATCCATCTCTCTATTGTTTAGGAAGGCGAGTGTTGGACGCTCTTTTGCTTATTATAGTGCTGGACAGGCTGTATTCATACATACACATCTCATACAACCCCCCCCACTCACTCATGTCATATGACAAATGCGTTTAAACATGCAAAGTGGCATGCATGCACACTAAGCTGAATATTTCCTTTTTGTGACTTCAGTTCAGTTTCTATAACCAAATCGAAAGATTCACATTTTGCTTTCTCTGTGTTCTTATAATTGATTTTACATGTAGGATGTATGAATATTTTCTCAAAGATTTCTCACACCTGTGGCACTATGATCTTTTAAATGCTTGCAAAACTATTAACATCATTATTGTCATTTGTATGTCATGTAATTGTCTAAATGATTGTAAAGCAGCTGTTAGACAGTGGTGAAAGCTGTGTGGGCAAATATAAAATGAATTATTAGAGCATAGAAAAAGAACCCGCAGGACACATTTATCTTCACCTCTATAAGTCATAACTACATTTACAGTAACAACAACATCAGTCTTTATATTGACCTTGCTTGCTTACAGCAAATACAAGATGGCCTGACAAAAAATGTCAACATTCATCGGGTGTGACTGAAATATCAGTTTGCTTAAACACACAAACACACACAAAAACAACATCTATAGGTGTTTGATTCTGCAGTCGTCAAACTCTCATGCATGCACATGCTCTTTGTTCTCTCTTAGAAAACTGTCGGCTTCACGCTAAACACAGGAAAGGACGCATTTACATAAAATGTTACACTTAAATATAAATTCAGACTAATACCATAAAAGCCACACAAAAATATTTAAACATACATACTGAAGGTTTTTACATTTACTGCATTGGTAATGAGATTAAATGACAAACAAGCCTCAAACAAGTTTGCTGTTTCAGGCAATTATTTAACTCCTCATCTAGTATTAATGGTATATGTAGCATTGTAATATGTGCACAAACAATGAAAAGTAATTATTGCAGTTTCTGTTAAAGTTACCATGCTTTCAGACAGCTAGGTGAACTGACCTTGAGAGAGGCTTGTGTGTTCGGAAAAATATTGTATAAAATGCAACATAAATGTACTTTCATAGCAAGTCACACAAGTACGTTACAAGGTCAGTTATCACTGTCTAAATGGATTTGTGTAAATGTGTAAGTATTTGAGTTCCTCTCTCTGTATGCTCTGAATGTATGTGTGACTGCATGAACAGGCCTTTGTGTGTGTGTGCATGACTGAGCATGTGTGTATATAGGAGGAGGAGTGAAAAGGTGAAAGGACCAGAGATGTGGGGTCAGTTGAGGTGGACATAACGCTCAGGTCGGAGATGGAGCGCAGCACTGTATGGATAGAAGTCAGTAAGTACATTATTAAAATACAAGTCTAGCTTGTTTTGTCATTTTGAGCCAAGTGTCTTTTTGCATTCATAATTTAAATACCAGTACCAATGGATTCTGTTTAACTTCTGTTTTTGCTTCACACTTGAACACTAAATGTGATGTTTTTCCTTTAGCACTAGAGTCACTGGCAAGGCTATCCACATCTGTAATGATCTATTTCCTGGACCAGGCTGTTCCAGGACCTGGTCCAGCCCACTGGTCATGGACCATTTGGAACTTGTGCTTATCTGCACTGGGCACGGTGCCCTCCGTCCAGTCCCACTGTGGTGAACTAAAGCCCAGCAGCTCAGTGGTGAACAATGACTGGAACAGCAATGTGCTGACTCCTGCCCCGACCCACAGGCCGAGGTGCTTTTCAGCACCAGCATGTATAAATAGGTCCGTTTACTCTGGGGTCAGGACATCGTTTTTGTGGAGCCCCCTGTGAGCACTGCACTGCTATTCTTTGGGGCCAGGTCAGGTAAGCCCTCCATCTCAATCTACTCAGCCTATAGACTTGTGCAGACCATTGTCACTTTACATTAGTGTGGCTTTTGTCTTCATTGTTTGTGCTGAGCCACAAAAATGTATAGAATGAGGTCAGATATGCAAATGCATAGACTGACCATGCACTGGGAGAACAAACAGCACTGCGCCTACATCAACAGCTGGCTCCATCAAGTGTGAACATGTTATAACAGATAACAGATAACATGCAATAGGTGATATGTTCTTCCCTATAGATTCCTTATGTATTATAAGTCTATTTCAAAGACATGCAAACACAAACATATGAATATGCCTCACATGGCAATTGATAATAAACATCAAAAAATGTTCTAGTTGTGCCGGAGTCTGTGACAGGTTGTGCTTGAACTGTATAATGTTTTAATTAACCTTTGAATATGATACATATGATTCTCCCTGCTCTCTACACTGCAGGTTAATCAGCATTGAAATACACAGTAGCATGGCTCTAATTAATCCCAACCCACTGGGACCATGGAAGGTGAGTATGAAGCATTGCCATGAATGATTAAAAAAAGCAGATGACTATTTCATGCCTGACCTGATGATGTCAATAATGTGTGTGTCTGTACACACATAAGCGTGTGCTTGAGGCATGTGCTTACCACATGTATGCATTTGTGTCCTCTCCAGATCACAGTTTATGACCAGGAGAACTTCCAGGGGAAGCGTCTGGAGTTTACCTCAGCCTGCCAGAACATCATGGAGTGTGGCGTTGACAACATCCGCTCCCTGAAGGTGGAGTGTGGCGCGTAAGTCAAACAAAGAGCTCTGCAGAATATTTCATACAGGAGGAAATCACCTACAGTAAAGAGAATGACCTGACAATACAGTTAGATTCTTGAAATTCAGCAAAACATTTTACTTAAAAAAATAAATATATCGATGGCCAAAATAGAACCAAATGAAGTATTGTTTAATACAGGTAGTTAAATCCAAAAGTCTGCACCTTAAATAAATCTATAAATGTTCTGTAGTTCACGCTCTGATGATCAGTCATTTTTAAGTGTCCTATTGTTCCTGCATGTTGTGTACAGATGGGAAGGATATGAGCACTCCAGCTTCTGTGGACAGCAGTTTGTGTTGGAAAGAGGAGAGTATCCTCACTGGGAGTCATGGAGCGGCAGCAACGCCTACCACATTGAGAGGATGATGTCCTTCCGCCCCATCTGCTCTGCTGTGAGTCTCTGTCTCAGTCCAAGGGTTTCTGTTTCCGTCTGTGTGACTTCTCACATGTCTCCAGAAAAGATTCAATGTTAAAAAGCATTAAATTTGACTAATCAGTGTCTTCTGCCAGCTGCCGTTTGCAGCTAAATATAGCCTATCCCATAGTGTGATCGTATGCACTATAAGAACTCCGACATACCACACAAATTAGATCAATATAGTAAAAATTCTACAACTTTCTAAAGTTGAAAATGTGTACAAAAAAACCTAATCTTGCCGTATCTTGTGAAGAATGGCTTAAGAAGTGTCTTATAGCACGTACTGAATCCTGACTTGGTATTTTACTGTGTTTAGTGTTACTGAACACGACTGTAAATGAACAATAAAAAGTGTCATGTAGCAAAAATATTTAGATTACTTTGCAGTATATGTGAGGAGCATCATTGCTAGCTTGCTCGACACTGTCTTCTAGAATATTAATTTTGTAAAACCGGTGCTGTTTTGTGTTTAATAACTCTGACTGAACCTGTATTTCCGTGCATCATGTGCACACAGAACCACAAGGAGTCCAAGATGGTGTTGTTTGAGAAGGAGAACTTCATGGGACGTCAGTGGGAGATAAACGATGACTACCCCTCTCTGCAGGCCATGGGCTGGGGCAACAACGAGATTGGATCTATGCAAGTTCAGAGTGGCGCGTAAGTCTAAACCTCTGGACAGTATTCTTGTTTAGATATCCATGAACATTGCATCACGAGACTTTGCACACTTTGTTTTGCTGTAGCGCTAACAATCTGCAGACACGGACACCGTCACTACCCATTCCTCAGGTGCAAATGATGGATTTTGTTATTTCTGTTGACTTTTTTTTGTTACTTTTTTGTGATTATTAGTGTCTCAACAATAGACCTCTGTAGTTAACTATCATATTTATTGAATGCGGTTAAACCCCTTGAGATGTTTCATTTGAAGCGTGGTTATGTTTAATCTTAATGCATTTCATGTCATGTAGGCGTCATTTCACTTACTGTGTAAACCCTGTTTACATATTAGTCACTGCTTTCCTCTCCTCCTTCACCACTCCCTCTCCTCCAGCTGGGTGTGCTACCAGTTCCCAGGTTACCGTGGTTACCAGTACATCATGGAGTGTGACCGTCATGGTGGCGAATACAAACATTACAGAGAGTGGGGCTCCCATGCGCAGTCCTTCCAGGTGCAGTCGCTGCGTCGAATCCAGCAGTGAGACCTGCAACCTCCTCTCCCAACCTCTCACTCTTTACCTCCTCCAGCTCCACCTCCTCCTCCTCCTCCCTTCACCCAGTCATTCCAAGGTTTAGCCAGCTTTGTCAGACCTTAGCGAACCGAGGCTGACACTTCCTGGTGCTTCACAATTAAGATGTTTACTGCACTTTTGTTTTGTTGCCAAATGTAAAATGACAGAAATGATGGAAAGCATTAAATAAAGAAAAATCAGCCGCTGAAGAGAAGCCCCTGACTGACGCCCCACTGAGGAGAGAAGAGGAGGAAGTTAAAGCCCTCAAGGCGGGAGGGTGGTGATGCTACTCAGAGTCATTGCTCCTCATATTCGTGGTAAACATGGTGCTTCCAGAGATCAATAAAGACATAATGGGCAACACAAAATAAACAGAAATACAAGAGTCTGCTGCTAAACTCCATGGTGCTCAGTTGTGATTTATTTTCTTTATTTGCATTTGGGGAGTTTTTTGTTGCAGTACATTTACACTAAGGCTTCTCCATTTGATTGTGACCATATTTGATTGTGACAGCCAAGCGATGCTGTCTTCACATGACATGTTGGTTTTCACAAATTGTTACTCCTTTATACCTTAAAACATAAAAAGCGGCTCACAAGGCCACATGAAGCTTGCACTAAAGCCGAGCAGTGTAGTCTAGAATCATTCTTGGATTATCTAGTGTAGGAAGTCTACATCCCCAACATGTAGTCAGTGCTGCTGGTTTAATATTGGAAATGCATAAGCAACAGTTCTCTGTGAGAATACCATCGTCTGATATAATTGTCACGGAGGAGGAGAACACTTAAATAATTAACTCAACAACTAAAATGCAAGCAGGTTAGCTATATTGTGGTTGCTCCACCCGTACAAACAATATGAGCCACTGCATAAAGGTCACTGATAACGGTTAATAGCAAAGAATTGATAAGAAAGCCACACAGTGAAATTCATTTTCACTTAGATGGTAATTCTGGTTCATCTGATGAGTTACTGGCATATATCTGCTGCTACATGAAAAGCAAACCATATGTTTGGGTACAGAGTGGCTAAAGCACACACTGCAGACTTATCAAGTGTGTGTCATATTACTGGGTGGTCATGGGTATTAAAGTGTCAGTGTAAGCTTGATTGTAAAAGGGTTCAAATAATCATAGACACCAAGTGCCTGCTCTTTTTTTTTTTTAAAACCTCTTCATACTGTGCAAATAATGATGCAACAGTGAAGCCTTGAAACATTGGAAAACAACCAAAAGCAAACAGTTCAGATCAGGAAAGGCATAAAAGTCTGACACCTACAATATACAAAATGACATCTAATCAGGAGTATATTTCCTAATAACATACAGAATTATTAATTGTTACTTTACACAAACATTTCCTTTATTAACATATAGTACAAACAATATGGCACTGTACAAGTTCAGATAAACCAATTAAAGCGACATTAACGCCTAACATACTGTCGACTCTACATGTGCGTACGTGGATGATGTCGACAAAGCGCACACTCGCGTTAAACGCATTGAAATGAATTTTTGGGGCCGTTAACGCGTCAAATTCGGGGCACAAAGGTAAAAAAAAAAAACATAAACACCGCGTGACGCCACGGGCCCGCCTTAAAATGTGACGTCACCCCCGGAGCCCCGCCTCCTGTGAGAGGAGCGGAAGTAGAAGGAAACAGGCAGCAGGCCGGACTGGTGGTTTCTGACAGCAGGAGTAGCGTCTGTAGCTGGGGGAGACCAACGCTCGTAATATTCGACCGTCCGAACGGTGCGGAAGTAGACGACACATCAACATGGTACACATCTGGGAGCATCGCTTGACGACGGCTAAACTCCGCGCGTCACTTTTCGCCGTCCTTCTTGGTCTGGTCGTCTCCCTTGGTGACGCCAGGCTGCGCCGGACACGAAGCGTCGGCACCTCGACGGGGGAAACGGAAGAGACGTACAACAAATACTACAATTACGTTGACCTCACCGGGCGTTTACGGTCTTTAGCCCAGCGGTACCCCCACATAGCTAACCTCTCGAGCATAGGGAGGTCTGTGGAGGGCAGGGAGCTCTGGGTGATGCGGATCACCAAGGACCCCAACGTGGACACGCCGGGGAAACCTAAATTTAAATACGTTGGGAACATGCACGGCGACGAAACTGTGTCCAGGCAGGTGCTGGTGTACCTCGCGGAGTACCTCCTCACTGAATACGGGGAGGACCCGCGCATTACTGGGCTGGTGAACACCACGGATATTTACATCATGCCCAGCATGAACCCGGACGGCTTTGAAAGGTCCGTAGTGGAGGACTGCAGCGGCGACAACGGGGGTCGATATAATGCCCAAAATAAAGACCTCAACAGAAGCTTCCCTGACCAGTATGATGGGACGAGTGTCGATCCGGATACTATCCCCGAGGTCATGGCCGTGATCAGTTGGATCCAGGAGAGAAAGTGAGTCCCTCCTCCCCTCTGAAACACACAGGCACCGTCTCCTCGGAGCCCCCAGCACACACACAGTCCAGGTGTTTGTGTGGTCGCGCACAGCTGGAGTAGCTGCAGTAAACTTCATTGATCTCTTTTGGTCAGTGTGTAAGTGGAGACACAGTCTCCTTGGTTAAGGCCCCGGGGGGGGGGGGGGGGCGGGTGGGGCCTCCAGACAACCAGTCGGCCCCACTGTCACAC
>JAVQJF010011145.1:0-11159 GCA_036023855.1 Gadopsis marmoratus
CGATGAGCCACAAACTACCAGCTGTGATTTCTCAGGACACCGACTGAGCATCACGTGGTGCGATGAGTGGACACTAGTCAGTACACGAGCAAAGAAGTCGAAATAGATGGCTAAAAGTGTCTTGTATGAAAGTGGCACAATCCGCTGTTATGTAATTAATAGTGTCAATCAATCAGTTCAGTATCAATGACAGGGTTAGGGAGCGTGCATCACAGGTACGTACAAGCCGGAACATCAGTAGACGCCAACGCTCTAACTTGGAACTGTGGTGGTAAACAGCCGTTATTGGGATCTGCTGATCAGTGTCTGGTGTCGCAATGCTACACAGCAGAGCCTTTGTGTCAAATGAGTCATTACGCCTGTAGAGAAGTCAGTCCACCAGTTCTTCCACTGTGCTGTGTAACAATGTCAGGTTTCCTGGTAGTGGATCCACTGGACACATGCCCATGCTGCTCTCCCACGATGCCAGTTCTTTTGTAATCGCGTGCCGATTGCCGTCATGCCGTCAACCTGCAGAACTCCCATTTCCTGCAAATTCAAATAGATGGCTCTCGTGTCCCCAATTTTCACAGTTTCACAACTGCACCCGTTTCAATTAGGTAATATTTAAAGTTATTGCACATTCAGCTACTACCTGCCCCGACATCTGACTCACTCAGCCTCTGTCATCATCCGTGCATCTTTTCACTCTCGCTGCCCGTGTCGCTAAGGTTTTTGCTCTCTGCACAGCTGCAATCTCAATGTTTTTTTCCTTCTCTCTGTCCATCCATCCATCTGTCTCTCTGCAGGGTTCGGTCTGTAGTGTTGACAGTCCTGATGCATATTTTCCTGGTGTCCCATGGTGAGTCCCACCTGCAACAGTTGTGACCTCTCAGCTTGTAGGATGTCGTTTTCCGTCTTTTTGTACTACTTTTCTTTCTCAGAAAATACTCATGTGCACAACCTCACCTATTATTCTATTCATGCGGCAGCCTGATGTTATGCCGAGGGGTGCTAGTGGTCAATCTCTAACTTAAATGCATTTATTTAATTTAAGAAGAAACGCGCACTGTGGACGATTCCACGTGTGGCTGTTGCCTCGCTGCAAAATACAAAGTTACATGCAAGATGTCTCAGAAAGAGGCGTTGATATTGCAAAACTATTTGGGGAACAGAAACAAAATGGTCTTGACCTAAACTTAACCTTACGTTCTTTCCCACCAATTCTGCCATTTAGGCTTCTTACTCTATGAAAACGTAAAAGAATATAGATCTAGTGATTTATGTTCGATGATAAAAGCACATATATTATATCAATTCAAGAGACGTTTGGCTAAAATAAACATTTTATTTAACTTACAAGACATTTGTACACATGTATTTTGTCAAAAATCTATTTTTAAATCAGGTTCTTTGTATACTCTTCCCCTATTGCTTAGTAATAAGGGAATACATTACATTGTAGTCATTTCTTAGTAAAATTTTAGATTGAACCTGATTTTATATAATAACCTTATAATTTGCGCATTTTTCAAAAGATGAAACACGTATGCTTCTATACATAAATACAAAGCAGCAGCCAGTTTGTTTCAATGAGAAAAAACCAAACATCGTCTGTAGTACTGATAAAAAAAAAATAAAAAAAAGAGTACGAGATATAACGAGAGATAACTACAAACCTGTCTTTCTGTCCATGTGTCAAACCTGAGTTAACCTCGGTGCCTCCCTGCGAGCAGGTGCCCTGGACCTCCCGTGGCAGGATGCGCTGTGCTGCGACGCGCCTGCAGCCCACCTCACTGCGGAGGGAGATGACACGCGTGCACCGGAGACAAACCGCTCCGAACCCAACCTCCCACACTCTCCCCGCTGCATCTTCACGAGCTTGACGGCCGACTCGCATCCTCGTGAGCCCACTGCCGGTGAGAGTTTATCCAACACTCGTATCCAAAAGTTCCCCTGACAAAGAATTAATGTAAATAGCAGTATCTTTTAGGTATTTGCCGTGGTTGGAGACGCTCTCCATTCTGTGCACAGTTGTTAATCAGTTTTAATCAGTACCGGTTTATAAGGCCCTGTTGCTTAAAACTGATTGAACTGAAAAAAGACTTTTTTTTTTCCCCCACAACAAATGTAATGGCAGTAGTGACATAGGTTTTTTTAGGTGCTTCCCAGAGATCAGCCTGACAGGCTCATTACACTTTAATGGCCTTTCCGCTGGCATCTTACCCCCCCAGGCTCCCGTCAGAGTGGATGACCATATGAGTAATGTGCTGTGATCAATTCACATGATAGTCTGGCTCAGGAGGATTCCCTCTCATCAGTCAGCACAGCAGAATCAAACCCGCCGTTTCCTACCTCTTCTACTCAGCGAGGAAATCGTTCAGCACCGCTGTTTTCCAGCAAGAAGAGAAAGTACGAAGGTTGTTGAGTTTAAAATGCAAATGAGGGGGTCGGGGGCGGCAAGTTCAAGTGAGTCATAATGATAAAATGATCTCTTGATATTGTCAGTGTGGAGGTGAAGATGGAGGGGAGGCGATATTGAGACACGAGGGAGGTGAGGAGGATTTGTTTGCTTGCATCGATCTGTGAGGCGCCGTGACACATCCAAAGTTAAAGGGCCTCTTTACTGCTTCATGAGGCCTTTTGACAGAGGAGTGTGACTCTGCCCTGAGTATGTTAAGAGTTGTTAGTCATAGTTATGTTATTCACATCTTTTCTTGCTGTCGGCACCAACAACATGTTCTTCAAGACAGCTGTGGGTTAATCACCGCAGAAGGATGAGATTGAACAAAACCACTTAGGAGTTCTGGCCAGTCTTTGCATGGCAAATAATTCAGGTCAAAACTATTGAACGGTTCAAAAGCATACTATAACAGCTAAAAACCCCAACTGAAATTATGTTAAAGTACATTTATTTGTCTTTTACATCAGATATATTTTCTCTGTAAGTCCTGTGTCATCCTTGGAGAAAAATGCATGTTTTATAAACTTTGACGGCGCCCCCTAGTTTTGCATTAACTCGGCAGAACACCGGTATCTGTCTGCAGCTGATCAAATCTTGCATGAAGCAGTAACGTCAGTATTCTATCGTGGGCAGAGCGGAGGGCCACACAGAGCCAGACACCATCAGCTTTCCTGCTAAAGTCACACATGTTGTTCTGCACCTTAGATGGCTGAGGGAGCCACCAAACGACCATCTCCCAGGGAAACTGCTAACGTCAGATTGGTGGTTACATAGCTAATTAGCTACTCCGCTGCAGAACGTTAAACAGCACGTAAATGTGGCTGCAAATGTCACTTTGGTCCAGTTAGATGCTGGTGTGGTTCTTTCTCGTCATTAACATCACACCGTCTGCACATGACATGCAGCTACAGTGCAAGTTTGTTTGCTTTGCCTCTCGTTGCCTGTGGTGTGACACACTGACACACTGTCAGTCAAACGCAGACACTGACACGCCCCTCCAGCCGGCAAAGAAGAGCATTTCTGATATTTCCCTTTCTTTCTTTTAATAATAATAAAAAAAATACTATTAATCGTGCATTTAAAAACACATTTACATACATTTTGGCTGCAAGAAATGCAGAGTAAATGTGACTTCAGTTGGACTTTAAATGCTCTGTTTCTGCTCTGTTGGTCCAGACGGCCGGGACATTTGGTTCAGACGGACGTGTCCCGCTCAGGTTGAATTTTGGTAACTTTGGTGGTTAACTTAACGCCTCTAGCGCCCGCATCAGGTCAAAATCTTAATTTGCCCAATCATCTACCATCATCCTCAGCCAAATGCTTGGCGTGCGAACGTGCTAAAGTTAAGACGGTGAAACAACGTTACACTTGCTAAACATCAGCTTGTTAGCGTTGTTATTATGAGCGTGTCAGGATGCCGAGTGCTAAGTACAGTTATATAATTATATATATATAATTATAATACAGTTCTCGTATTAGGTCACAGTCAGCTGGTGTGAATTACACTAACTAACTATACAAATGTCATTTCTTGCCAGGCACCTGTTTGGACATACTGTGCCGAACTGATGAACACGGGGAGAATTTAACGTGTGACCTTCAGTCTCACGGCCCTCCGTCAACTATGCTGGCAGTTAGCTTTCAACGTCTGTGAGTATGAAGCTGCACCTTGTCGTTCCTGTGTGGCTGGTGACCGGTCTGAACCCTCTCTGACGTCTCAGCGGGGGGTTAAGTGCGATCAGCAGAAGGGAAGCTGCGTGATATCACACGGGCTTCCAGGGTTTTATTGTGGCAGGAACAACGAGACCAGTTCCTGACACACACTTGACAAACACACTTTTCTGAGCACTTCAAAGACTTTTCTGTCATGCTAACGAAGATGACGTCATGTGATCAAAAGCTCCATAACAGCTAATAAAGACTGTGATTCGTGCAGATTGTTTTGCCTCCGACAGAGATGAAAAAAAGATCAGGATTAAACCCAAAGATATTTTTATAGTTTAAAGAGACGAATTTGACATGTTTCTGCTAAAATGGTCTGAATTGGTCTTATTTTGATTACATTTTAAAGTTAAAGAAAATTCAGTGTGACTTCATAATAATTCAGCATACGTAAAAAAAAAAAACAAACACAACAACATAACATCTTTTTGCTGCTTTTTGGAATATTTCGCTGCTCACTGAGTGACTATCGTATTTTTTTGTTTCCCAGGTCCCAGGAAGAGGACACAGAGGTGACCGACGAGAGTTCTGCATCTGATCATCCTGTTGTCTGTGAGGCGGAGGATTCTTTCACGTGTTCGGTCGCTCTTGACGCTACGAGAACCTTTGTCGCCGCGGTAACCGTCAGCATCCAAGGCGCCGTAGCTCCGCCAGTTTTTCTCAGGATTCCTGCCCGACCTGGTAAGAGAGGGACCTTTTTCTTTTTTATAACGCCGTTTGCTTTCCCGTATTGTAAGATGGAAGCGGATTCATAGCAAGTGGATCCAGTTAAGTGAAAACCACTAATAAAGGACCAAAGGGCTTCTTTTCTACGCTCTTCATTTTGTTTCAGTTAGGGGATGAATCAGTCATAGAGGAGGCAGAGATACCAGAGATACCTTAACTGGAAAACTCTTATGTTGAGTTATGGCTGTGCTGTAGGGAGAAAAGTACACAATTACTGTCTGAAGTGAAAGAACGATGGTTCAGCAACAATGCTAATTTTGCTTAACCTACTATAAAATAATCATTTCTAAAAACACTTAGAAAGCCACAGATCTATTTGCCTTAGCTGTCAGTCCTTCTCGGGTATTGCATCTAGAGGTAGGACGGATCTAAAACTGTGTGATAGGAACTAACTCACTTTCTACTAAGGCATATTTTATATTCGGAGATTGGATATTAATTGTCTTAACTCTTTAAGTAAGTGTGACCTCTCGCATCTGTTACTTACTTTCTACACTGTTTTAAGTGCATTACATTATGTCTGGGGGGAAAAAAGGTGAATGCCGGGAACTTGCTTTTTTTTGATAAGTCACTCATTTACTGGCATGAGAGCCATAAGAATATATTCGGCCATGCACGACGATGATGCAGAGCTCCTTAATGTTTAACACACCATTTTTCAACGTCCAGCTTCAAAGTGATGCATCTGGACAGATAAGGAGAGAGGTTTTTATTCAGTTGTGAATGGCAGACATGACTGGAATATCTGCGAGCAGCTGAGCCGTAGCCTTGTGTAGGTGTGTGCGTGTGCGTGTGCGTGTGTGTACCCACGTGCATTGTGAGATCTCCACAGAGATGGACGAGGACGTTTCATGCTGCGTTTGTTTAACCAGACCTTTTGCAGAAACTGACGGAGCAGAACAGAAACTGAATATTTTCTTCATTTGTCAGCTTCATCCTTTTCCTCCTGTTCATGTTACAGCGACATTAGAAAAGCCTTCATTCTTTTTAAATGAGCTTTTTCTGCTCTTGAAACAAAGCATCCATCCTTTTTTATTTTTTTTTTTTATCTGCAAAAAATGCAACCTTTGGATGTATAAGGATAAGGATTTTGCAGGACTGATATGTCAATCTGGGTCTGCGCCTCTGAAATCCGCCTGGAATTAATACATATACACCTAAATATTAAGATCAATGTAGTGCACAGATGATTCACGGGATATGAAAAATTCCCAGCTACATGCTTTGATTAAAATTCCATTTGTTGTCATTTAGTATATCTATATATGTAAAGACCAAGAGGTGACGTGAATGTGCCGTTTGTGTCAAGCAGAGAAATTAAATTATATTCTGTCTATATTTTTCATCAACTCTAAACTCCATGTGTTAATTTATTTCATATTTGATAATCCTGGCAGAAGGACTAGAAGAGTATTGATCCTCATTGCGTGGGGATAAGGGTAATTACAGCACACGCTGCCTTTAGCTGTACACTGCTGTTACGTCATATTTAATAAATAATTACCACCAGCTATAAATTCTAAGAAATAATATAAAGCGAGGAACAATAAGAGACCTTAAGGCTGCGCAGTGGATCTTTAAATCTCCTACAGATGCAAACTCTTTTGTAATTTTATCAGCCATGTGGTGATCCATAGGATCTGGTAACCTGTGATAGAATGTGAATTGATATTAAAGCGGGATCAACGTTTGTCTGATGTCTATTGACTCGTCTGTGGATTAAAAGAGTGTTTTTGAGACGACCTGTTCTTCGCCTACAGTGAAACCAAGTCCTCCGGTCAACCTGTCGCACATCCAAACCATTGAGGCAGAACTGATTTTGCTCTGGGACTCATCCGACTCTGACACTGGCCCGCTGAGATACGAGGTCCGCTACTCCTCCAACACCACTCATCCAGCCTGGCAGGTAACGCTAAGCTGCACCCGCTGGGAGTCATGTGATCTGGAAATATTGTAACAATAATAACAATAACAATAATAATTTTCTAACAAGTCATCTGGCCTGCTGCTTTAATTGTTAAGTCCTTGACATCAGGGACAGATAATGCTTTGAAACGCTTTACACAAGTTATGTCCTGAGTTGAGTCTCACACACACAAACAATTATTGCATTTCTGCTTCTATGCAGCACAAATTTCCACTGACAAGACGCTGTGTTTGTTCAGCGCATCAGTCGAGGTAGAGTGGACTTAGTATTCAACAGGGCACTCGGTGTTCAGCAGTGGATCAGAAGCTCCATGATTCATAGAGGCGCGAGACTTTAGACCTGCTGTTTAAGACTCCTATAGATGGATGAATAAAATGTGGTTTCAGTGATTCTCTTAATATCTTTTCCGTTAGTTTGGGTCTGAAGTCAAGTTTTTTTTATGAAGCCCAATCTCACAAATTTGCCTCGAGGGGGGTTTTGTACAGCATACGACACCCTCTGTCCTTGAACCCTCGATTCGGATAAGTTAACAAACTTTAATGGGGAAATGGGGGGAAAAAAAGATGTATGAAAGCTCACAATGAGCAACAGAGGAGGAAACGATCTCCACGGACGGAGAGAATATGCGTGTACAGAATATAGAAACATAGTAAAATGACAGGATGGTCAGTCGGGATGGCAGCTGGTACACACATATGAAGAATGGATCTGGGAGGACGTCGGGTAACTTCAGGTGTCGCCGAACGGACCTGAGCCACGCGGCCTCCCGTCCGCCGTGTGCCTTCTGGGTTCATGCGCAAAATGGTCAAAGGATTAAAAACCGATGCATTTGATTTTGTCATCGCCTGATGTGTGCGCGCTCGTCTCTGCTGTCTCCAGGTGGTGTCTGCACCTGGGGAGCCCAGGTCGTCTCTGGATCTGAAGCCCAGACTGAACTACACCGTCCAGGTTCGCTGCTCCGGCCTGGACAAGCCGTCGGTGTGGAGCGACTGGAGTGAACCTCACCACATCTACCTGGACAGTAAGAGGCATCCCCTTCCAACTGTTTATAGAGAGACGGATAAAGAAGAGCAATACAAAACTTACGAGATGATATTTTTGCCGTTGTCACGCGTCCACTTTGGACAAGCTCATTCGTCAGCCTCAGCTGTACTTTGTCTTTAGTGCTAATTAGAACAAATGTTAACATGCTAACCTGCAGCCTCACACAGCATCTAGCATGGCTGTAGCCTCTTACACGTCTTTGATTCAATATTTGGAGCCGATCATATTTACAGCCTGCAGGTTGTGTGCAGTACTGAAGAGACAGAACAAAGAAAAACAAACCTCGAAAATATTTACCTACTACCTGTGTCAAAAGAGACTGAAGCAGAGGTCAAAGTACAGTTTGTTGTCTGCAGTTCAAGGTCGTTTGTTGCTCTTTTAGTCAGCACATCCCTGAGGTAAAGCAGTGTAAATGATTAGAGAGGGACGTTTGTTATAAGCATGAGCAGTTGCAGCTAAAACTAAATACATATATGATTATTAATGATCTAAAAGGCATTTTACAGTCTGCTGTGTAAGTTATTCAGACCAGCCCTTCTTGTTCTGTTGGTGGTTGTTCTCTGTCAGTCTGGCTTAAATATTTGCACGTTGGCTCCTCCGTTTACTTATAGCGAGATGATTTAACTGACAGAACATCTGGAACTGGTACGTGATCAGTAATAATTACAGACAAGCTAAACATTTTGATTATGTTTCACAAAATAAGAATGCGGCGCAAATCGGGGAAGAACAAAAACACTTTTGAAACTGTTCAGCCGAACTGAGAGGTGATTCGGGTATTTGATGGCCCTAAAATCACGTGGCGAAGTTATATAATTCCCCCTATTTGCAGCGAGGCTGACATGCTAACATTGTAAACATTTAATGTCATTTATGGCCAACGTTGTATTTCTTAGGCCAAATAGAAATGTTTGTTAATGAAAATGTTTTGTTAATGTGAGAGTGTGAGTTTCTGACTATTATTATTTTTAATAGACCGTCCCTTTGGGTTAGTCACCACTTTATTCTCTTGAGTTTTGTTCCCAAACTAAGACTGCTTCGCAATCTCAAAATGAATGTACTGGTATATACTGCTGTAAATGTGAGGTGTGTTACTGTTAAAGGGTTGTGGGACTCAACTACTCTGAGCCATCTCGTCCAAAACGGGCAATAAAAACTTTGATGATGATGGGAAAGTCTTCCAAAGACAGTAATGGGAGAGTAAATGAATTGAAAGCTTTGGGTAAAATAAGGTAAAATACTGACTTTTGGAAAGTTTCTTGACGTGCATCAGGAGTAGATCGCCACAGAAAACAAACAACAACGACAGGTAATTCAAGGACACGTGTTCCCAAACACACACAGAATTCACAAAGTTTGTCATCAGTTAATTTGAAAGTTTTCTTTTATTGAGCTGTTCGCTGATGAGTCACATTTCTTTTGATTTTGCCGGCAGAACGCGGCTGCCCTGGTTAGCTGCATCTGAGGAGGCGGTTAGATAACGGCCCTCGCGCTCAACCCGTTTTAGACCATGTGACACACAAAGAAATACATTTTCAAAATCCATGAAAAAGATTTTATCCTTTTGTAAAACACCTACATGGAACGCGTGGGCGAATGAGGATGAGTTGGGCTTTGTTTTATAATCCTTTTATTACGTTTGGCATTCATTGAGCTTTTTGTTCTTTCTTGAAAGTGATTTATATTTAATAAAAACAAACGTGTGTGTGTGTGTGTGTGTGTGTGTGTGTGCAGCGGTGAGCTACATCCCTGAGAAGGTGGTGGCGCGGCCGGGCGAGAACGTGACCGTGTACTGTGTGTTCAACGACCACAACATCAACGCCAGCGCGGCCATGTGGATGCTCAACTTCCAGCAGCGGCTTCATCGCAGCCAGTACCACCCCGTCAGCCAGTGGGTAAGATGCAACAACTGGCAATACTTTCAAAAAGTTCAAACAACTTCTGTTTTTACAGGGTTCGTACAAAGTCTTGAAAGTTTGTAAAATGCTTACATTTATTGTTTTTTTTTTTGTTTTTTTTCAAGGTTAGGAATATGCTTGAATTCGAATATACTCCGTGAAAAATGCTCGATTCATAACAAAATCGGGCACAATCCCTCATCTCACTGAAAATGGTTTAATGTTTGAAATGAAACGATCCCGTCGTCATATCTGCTTGTTGTCTCTTGGTATTTACGGTAACAATTTAGATTTTTTGTTTTAGGTACCTTGAAAGTGCTTGAATTTTTACTCTTGGAAAGCTGTGCCAACCCTGTTTTCAGAAAGGCACAGCCCGTGTAAATAACTTCACAGATCTGACTTTTACTTTCCCAAACCAGGTGAGCCAGATCACAGTGCGTCCTTCGGAGACCCGGCTGTATGACCTGCTGCAGTGCACTCAGGAGTGGACCATCCCATACAGCCAGATCTACGTAGAAGGTGAGCTTTATTGCACCAATACCAGCAAAGACTGTCGCTACTACTCTTACATGCCCAGTGAAAGCAAGACATCATTTGTGTGCAGTTTAAGACTGCAGCGAAAGTCAAACATCAACATTTTATCAAGGTCCCGGAAGTCCACGTCCCCTTATTGTGTCAGTTTTCCGCTGCAGTGGATAAAGGCAGGAAAGAGAGCGGCTGGCGACATGCAGCAGAACAACAATGTGAACACAAATAATCCCAGAGGCTGTCTCAGGTGAAGTCTGTGACTGTTGCCCAAACATTTCTCCCTGCGTGTTTCAGGGGCTTCCATCGATATAAACTGTGAAACCAACGGTGACATCGACGCTATGGACTGCAGCTGGACGAACACACAGTGGACCAATCCCGAATTCAGATCCAGGTAATCTCCGTTTAGCGTGGTGCAATCGGTTGTTTGCACGAGCATTGTCAATGAAACCTTAAATCAACGCCAGGAAGCTACTGAACACAGTGTAGCAGACAGCACATTTTTTGAACACGCCCTGGACAAACGCTGCACGGAGCCCAAGCCACAGCAACGAGGACTGGCAGAATGATGTAATGTTTATGTTTCTAACTGTTCTTTGGCCCCTCGTGCAACACAACTTTGTACTTTGTAACTTACTCTCTTTACTCCAGTTCACCCTCTCGCCTACTTTTTCTCTGGTCCTCCAACTTTTAAATAGAGGAAACCCACTGTTGACCAGATTGTGTAAAGGGACGACCTCAGTTATTTAATTAACCCCCCACCCCCGCCCCGGCAGGTGGGCTGACCTGCCGTGCGACGTGATGGAGGAGAGGGAGAGAGCGGGTGAGAAAGTGGGGGAGATGGGGCCTGCTTGCCTGCAGGTCCGCTCCA
>JAVQJF010011150.1:0-11508 GCA_036023855.1 Gadopsis marmoratus
GATGATCGATTAATATGATCACTTGCTGTGTGATGATCGCACAGGAAGTGATCATATTAATCGATGTTGGTCCAGTAAATGAATGTAATGCAACATGTAGGTCAAACTGAGCTTCGCTAGGGGCTCTTAGTCTCCTTCGGACTGACAGAAACCTTCTCGAAAAGCCACCGTTAAGGGGAACTGCGCGACTTTATAGGTGGGCTGTAGGCTGCCCACTCAATCAGAGCGCAAGTTTGAAACAGTACCAAAATGTACAAAAAAAAAAGAAATTTGAGTTTTTGATTGGGTGGGCAAGACGTTCGTTTGGGTGGGCACTGCCCACCCTTGCCCCTTGCTAGAGCCGGCCTTGATTATCACTGGTCTGAACTCTCATTTATATCCATTTTATTTATACGGCACATTTCATTAAACAGTAAGCTCAATGTATTTTGCATTAAAATGTGCAAACAGCCACACGCACAGCCACACAGTAACTGATCTGAGAAACGTTTGCAGTTTGCATTTGAATGTGAACACACTGACAGATCTCAGGTCATCGGGCAGAGAGTCAGGCCAAAGTTAGCAAACCTCACCAGATTTGACTCGTCTTCTAAGCGCAGTTACAAAAACCAGAAAACTGGACGACCTGACTGAACTGAAGCCGGTGAGCAGGTCAGAAATGCAACAAGGAGCCAAGCTGTTCAGTGCTTGAAAGACTAATAGAAGAATTTTTAAATTGATTCAGTGTTATTTCAGTAAAACATTTGGCGATGTGCGGGTATTCTGCAGCTACGACTCAACGAGCTGAAGCCTTTCTATTGTTTGTCTGGGTAAACCAGCACAGGAGCGCTGAGTTCACAAACCTGTTTCTCACAATCAGATAGTGATAGCAATTCATCACATTTCTGATAGATTCTGAAGTCATTAAAACCTGTTCTAGTGACGTTAGTCACGTGACGTTCAAAGCTAAGATCATAGTCCAGAATACGCCTGGCATTGGTGTTACTTTTTGTTTTATTGTAGGTAGCAGATGGAACAGGTTTTAAATATAATACAAGGATAATAGCCACTATATGAAATACATTTTTTGTGTTATTGAGCTACTATGGAATTCCATTAAATGCTTTGCATCTAATAAAGAAAAGGGGTTTTACATTATGTGTGTGATAGAACTGTGATAGACTGGTGACCCTCCTTCTGGCCCAATGCATGCTGGGATAGGCAGTGTGGGAATACACTGCTCATGCTGCTTCCCCCACACACAATCTTTGCTTTCATTCTTTTCATAATTTCATCATCAACAGATGCCAACAACAGCGCTAAAGAAACTCTCCTTTATTGGCACCAAATCAAACCATTTGGCAGTGCATCAATTCGTATGTAATTACCTGAAATCACGCAAATGTGACATAGAAATATTTATGAATTTTCTGAGGACATTTTATTCTCTAATCAGCTGCACTTTCACTTTAAATATTTTGCGTAAACATATGTAATTATAGCACAATTATTTGTGATGATTTCTATTCGAATGATAATAGGTCGCACCGACCGTTGGCAACAAGGACTGCAGCAACACACAAGCTTACATTAATACACACTGCTATGTGTATGTTGAGGACAGTTGTAACTGCGTGCTACAGTAACAACAGTAGCAATAACTGTAACAGTAACAACAGTAACGTAATAACAACAACTGTAGCAGTAACAACAACTGTAACAGCAACTATAACAGTAACAACAAGTGTAACAGCAAAAACTATAACAGTAACAGCAACTGTAACAGTAACAGTAACAACAGTAATGGTAATAACAACAACTGTAACAACAACTGCTACAGTAACAACAAGTGTAACAGCAAAAACTATAACCGTAACAACAACTGCTACAGTAACAACAGTAATGGTAATAACAACAACTGTAACAATAACAACAGTAACGTAATAACAACAACTGTAACAACAACAACTATAACGTAACAACAACTGTAACAACAACAACTATAACCGTAACAACAACTGCTACAGAACAACAACTGTGGTAACTCTGTGGTAACTGTGTGGTACAGTAACTACAGTAACAACTGTAACAACTGTAACAGTAACAACTGTAACAGAAACAAAGGAGGAAGTGATCTCAGTCAGTTCACGGACGCGTTTTGTGTTTCGGAGCGTCAGGAATTTGACAGATACCCACAACAGCAAACAGCTGGTGCTCGAGTCTTACAGCTGGTGCTGAGATGTAACGCTTAAGCTAGAAAAACATGCAAGTCGCAGAAACGAGTACAACGCGAAGGTTCCGTGCACTGCACAGTGCTTGATTTAAATGCTCTATTTTCTCCGAGTTGTCGCAGTTTTTTTTTTAGATGCTGTGATAATATTAACAGTAAAAACAATAACACGCCGAAGTCGAGTTTCTCAACTCAAAGAACCCAGTAGCTGCAGCGTTAACACGCAGCAGCCAGAGGCGCGACGCTTCTCGATGGTGAGGTGTACGAGCAGCCGTAAACGCAGCATTGTTCCTGCTCAAGGGATACAGTCAGTACGAGACAGGCAGCTCATGTATGTTACGTCCAGGCTTTTCCCAACTTGTTTCACACGGTATGGCACAATAGAAGGCCTCCCAGCGATGTTTGTGGAATACCTCGACGCGGGTCGACGTCTCGGACATCCAGCGGGCCCTACGAGCGAGGTAATGTTAGCACACGAGCTAATGCGACGCTAGCTTAGCGGCTAACTTACACTTTAGCGAACTAACGCGAAAGCCTTGACGTGTGCGTCTCCCCGGCTGTTTCCACGCAGGCTGAACGCGCCGCTGCACGCTGACACTGTGCGCGGCCGGGACACGAGCGGCGGCCCGTCTTACCCAAACTAACGTCTCCATCAACAAGTGGTCTTTATTGTGCACCGTGTGTGTGTGTGTGTGTGTGTGTGTGTCGCTCTGGTCCGCAGCGCAGGTCGGAGGCTCATAACGTCCATCGGTAATCTGTTTCCATGGCACCGCTTTTGACACTGTCCTTATTTGCCCCGATATCACCAGATTTAACAGGACAGCGTCTGTGTGTGTGTGTGTGTGAGAGATTTGCTCGTCCCCATAAGCAGCTTACAGAAACGCACATGCTGACAGATTCCGACAGGGGGCGCACTCTGCGCCGTGGTAATGTCGCATAGCAGCAGGTGTCAACTTAGTCAACAGAAGTGTTGTCATGCAAAAATGCTGCCTTCCTGTGTCCGTCTACACTTTATATAGTGTTTCTCTTGTCTCCTGTGCTGTTATCTGACCAGTGTCCTCACTGCTGAGCCCACCTGTTTCGCCCGTCCAACACACTTCATTGTATTGTCGACGCTGTTAATCTACATTTGATTAACGAACCTGAAACAGAACTGAAACGACTCGTCAGGCCTGTTTTTATGCTACTGGCTCCTGGTCTTTTACCTTGATGCAAACGCTCCTGTTAGCCTAAACTTTAATGCATTTGACGTGTGTGTCATATTAAGCAATATGTTCATGCAATGTGTGAAATGACAATGTGAAAACACTGTAACAGTGTGAAAGAGAAACCAGAGAAAGGGTCACCCTAAGCTGCAGCACCGCTCAGCTTTACCGAGCTTTTTAGTGAGTTTCAGCTCATTGCTTATCTGTCCGGCTGCAATGTTACTGCTTTGGTTCACTCTCAGCGCTCTTATAGCGTCGCTTTCAGAGCAGAAGCTGCTAAAACCCACCGTACACTACACATTCAGACAGACACAGTTGGACGCAGCATTTAGCTGGTGGAGACCAAACACAGAGCGAACAGAGCGCGAGAACTGGACTCAGATCCATCAGGTGACACAAACACATGGATTATATCAGTGTTGCATTCACAATTAGTTTCAGTTATTGCCACCACAGTGTGGCGCACGAGGTTATGCTGTGGACTTTCAACCCTGTGGTTGGCTGTTCGAATCCAGTGTTTGTGTGGTTCTGGAATTACACTTTGGAGTTTGATTCCAGCCAAAGTGTCCCTGGGTGAGACACTGAACCTGAAGTTGGAGCTGGATGTCCAGTGCACATCCAGCTCCCCTCGGAAGAAGGATGGCCGGATGGGTCAAAAGCAGAGGATGCATTTCAACGTGTGTGTTTGAGCTGTTCTCTGCGTATGTGCATCATGATTGACCATTAAACGACCAAACGGTCCAATTATAAAAAAAATGCAAACATCACAGGGAAAGCACAGTTTTTTGATGTACCAAAGTTGAAAGTCCTATCAACAGGTGAAATAGCAGATGAAAATTGTGTTAATTATAATTATTCTTAACATGGATAACATCCTCAAACCAAGAACTCTGAGCAAACAGACAACAGGAATCTGAAATAAATACGGTGTTGATGTTTTACTTATTCAAAGGGCCACCAGCCTGCTGCAGGGTCTGTCGCTCCTAATAGGAAGTGGAAAAGGCCAACCTGAGCACTACTGAGGCAAGAAATCTCCCTACTACTGCAAATGCAGCAGAATCGTCGCCATGCAAAAATGAGGTAGCATTATATATATGAGATAAAATATGGGATCCCAAGCTAATATCTCCTTACCCACAGATTGAAGAGAGGTTATGAAAAGTAGGATATCGTCAGACTCCTTGTTCATGGCCCCTCTGAACCTTCACAGGAATTAGGTTTCCTCCTCTTTCTTCTCTTAAACAACGGCAGGCTGTCAGGATGCAGACAGACGGCGGGACAAGAGCACCCGAGCTGTTCTGGACACAAAGGGTGGCCCTACTCACTGTGACACACTTGTGTAGTGTTTGATGAGCCTATAGCCACCCACACTATATACATCTATAGCTACCCCGTCCCTGTCCCCACTTCTGGGCTCACAGCATCATCCATCATCCATCATCCGTTTCTATCTGCAGGAAGCCTGTACGCTGGTGAGAAGAGGAACCTGACAGTTCTTTGGACAACATGTAATCATGTAACCCTTCAGAGGAGAGCTGATGGGTAGGAAGGGTAATTAATGCAGACGTTTGTGTTGACTTGAGACACTCAAGTAGGATGCACCAGTTAGTCATGCAGTTAGGCCTATTCCAGGTGCAGATTGGATTGGGGTATGAAAGAGTGTCAAAGGTGCAACACACAAGTAAGGCGCATGTCAATCAAGCCCCTTTTTGCACATGCCCACACAATCCTGAGCGGAGGTGTAACCAGCCAGAGTTAAAACACCACTTTCACCTCAGAATAGCACGTCACGCTGAAAAACATGCGCCGTCTGCAGCAACGCCACTAATGTATCAAAGGCATAGTCAGATGGTTGCACTTTAACTCAGGGTGACATCAAGCTCTTTGTTGTCATATGCACAGCAAAGTGAAGCAGTAATAGTACAAACTGTAATGTAAACATGTTGTACAGTAATGTGGTGAATGTATATACATAATGTGAACAGGTTATAGAAAGATAGATATATATGTATATATACAGTGATGATAAACAGGTAGTACAATGGGTTGTTAACAGCTAGTCACCAGGTGAGTCAACAGGTGGCGTACAGTAGGGGCAGTAGAATGTGTAAGTACAGTACCAGTAAGTATAGTGTGGCAGTAGTAAGGTAGTATAAGTGTAAAATAACATTCATATATGAACACGGTGTGAGTGAAGCGTCATACGGCAGCCGGCTGAACAGTTTGTGGCTTGAGTGATTGTGGTCTCAGGTGATCTTGTTGTTGGCTTGCTCCGCTGGGTGTAGAGGTCCTCCATGGATGGCAGCTCCGTCCTGGTGATTGGCTGTGCAACTTTCACCACCCACTGTAGAGCCTTACTGCCATACCTGGCAGCAGCCAGTCAGGATCCTCCCAGTGCTGCACCTATAGAAGTTGCAAAGTAGTATCTTCGCGTCCATGCTGATCCTGCCATTGTCTTGCTGTCTTTGTGATGGTGTTGATGTAGTCCACCATAGTCCCACTGATGGTGATGGGGGCGTGTCCCTCTCCCTGTCGCTGTCGGTAGTCCACAATCAGATCTTGTGGTTTGCTGACGTTGAGGAGGATGGAGGTTATTGTCCTGGCACCAAGATGTCAGGGCTCTGACCTCCTCGTTGCTGCTGGTGTTCAGGCCGATGACGGTCGTGTCGTCAGCAAACTTAATGATGGTGTTGGAGCGGTGTGTGAGTGCAGGAGAGGGCTGAGCGCTGCTCTGTGGGGTGCCAGTGTTGAGAGTCAGGGTGGAGGATATGGTGGAGCCTATCTGCACAGCCTGTGGTCTACCTGTCAGTTCAGTTCAGTGTCAGGGCTATGGTGGTGGTGTCATCGTCTGTTGGCCTGTGTGGTCGGTATGCAGCTGGTAGAGGGTCCAGCGAGTCGGGAAGACAGGAGCAGATGGAGGTTCTGACTAACCGCTCAAAGCACTTGGATGATGGTAGAATGAGGAGCTTGAGACACGGCAGATGTCTATAGATGGCGATATGAGTCATGATTTTAGTGGGAATAGTAATTTTGCATTTAATTTTCACTGAAAAAAATATGTAAAGATTCACCCTTTTGGAATGTTACCACTGGATTGGATGAGAGTTGTCACTGTGCAGCGCCACTCTACACCTGCAGCGTCTGTAGCCAGTCAGTCCTGAAGGGACACGCTGTACTTCTTCATTTTGCATTAAAAGTAACAAACACAATGTGATTATTCAGAGTAGACATGGATTAAACATAATATATTAAGATTAGACACAGACATGACTAAATATCATCATGTGAACTATAATCATAAAAATATAATAACTGCAAAACATTCCTTGACTAACGATTATCTCAAATACTGGCTCTCAAGCGATAATGTAATAACTGTGACTGGCCTAACTGAGAGGCTTTTCATTTTCATGGCCGTGGGGGTTTGTCGCTCTTTGAAAGCCAGATGTGAACATCTGGCCTTGACTAGGATTAGTCAGTAACCACATCACAGTGCCACATTTTACAGGTGTTCTTAAAAGGAAACCTGGGTCTTAATGAACAAGGTGTGATTTTCTAATTTCTGAGTAATTGGCTTGACGTGAATAGTGTGACATCACATCTAGCTGTATGACAGTATTTCAGTATCATCGACCTAACGAGAGTCGTGCCGCTCTTTACTGTCAGGAAGCACTTTAATACCCACTCCAGTACAGTGAAGGAGGTGGAGGTCTACTCTATGTCCCATAAAGAGAGCGACGTAGTAGGTGTTAGACCTCATCCAGCTGTTAATGAAGCTTAAAGCAGTCTTCATGGATTGTGGGAAACACATGAACAGCGTTTGTACCAGATGGTGCACATGGTCTTTTCAAACTCTTATTGCTTTGCTCTTTAAAAAACATTTATTGCACCACATTTAGGTATTCAGTAGGGCTTTGAAGATCCGCACTTTACCATTGCTCCAATAGGAATCAGAGTGTGCGCTCCTAAAGTTAAAGTACAGCACTTTCTTGTGATCTGATAGCAGTGTTACTCAGTGACACTGACACTCTTGCTTCGGTGTGCTGCAATTCATGTATATGCTGTATGCTGGAGCTTACACCCATTCTTTGGTTGAATGACTGAAGGATGCAAGTCAGAGCAAAGTGGATCCAACGAGAGCTAAGTAAGTGCACTGACTTACAGTAGTCTGCCCAAGGGTGACATTTTCCTTATTGTTGTGAGCAGCAGTTTACGATTTTTCTCCTCTAACGTCTGTTTGTTTCCAGTGAGAGACATGGACAACTCTGTCACCCTGTGGCAGTTCCTTCTCCAGCTCCTGTTGGATTCCAGTAATGAGCAGCTGATCTGCTGGACCAATGAGGAAGGGGAGTTCAAACTGCTGCAGGCAGAGGAGGTGGCCCGGCTGTGGGGAGCCCGCAAGAACAAGCCCAACATGAATTATGACAAACTCAGCAGGGCTCTCAGATACTACTACGACAAGGTAACGCATCTAACACAACATGCTATAACAACAAGACCAACATTGGGTCAACCATCAGCCAGCTGTTGCCTGCACCACGCGCATTGTGGTATTTGTGATTGGACACACTCACTAACTAACTCCCAATATCCTCTCATCTGACCCAAGCCATGCACGTGTGTTGTCTTTCAGATTTGTCAAACATCTGACCAGTTACAGTCTTTTCAGCTGTGAGCGTCTGATGTTGGCCTCTGTGGGCCGAATAATCAGCTGGTGGTTGGTAGGCTCGGGTTCAGCTATCTGTAGCCATAGCAGGAAAAGATTTAAATCATTTTAGGTATCCGATATGATAGCATTCTTGGGTTTTAGAGCAGTTTTTGATATTATGACAACAATAAAACATTTAGGATAGAATGTGACGGGTGTGGTGTTATGCAGGTGGCTCACTACACTGGTGACTGCAGGATTGTTGTCAGGCCTGGTTCCAGAGTAAAATTGTGTTAGTGCACCCCAAATTAGTGGGGGGGGGGGGCACTAGCAAGAGTAACAGTGCAGACTGCATGGGCTGGCAATGGCAATCTCAATAGCGATTGCCTATACAGTCTTCTGTATCTGTATCTGTATAAACGCAAGTTAAATTGCATCCCAGAATGGTTGGTCCACTGCTCAGTGCTGCTTGTGGTTTGGCAGAGGCACAGCCTGACCCTGTGGGCGTTCTGGGCAGGGCTGCTTTGGTATGTTTGGCTGCTAGTTTGGGACAGACAGGAAGGACCAGGCTATTCTGTGGTCTCACTCTTCAGTTTGATTTACTTTTAGTACTCTTTGGTAAAGGCATAGGACATGATGGGAAAGTCTAGTTTTTGTATCATATCGTGTTCTGCAATTGCTTTTCTGTCTCTTACAGAACATAATAAAGAAGGTGAATGGTCAGAAGTTTGTCTATCGCTTTGTGTCCTATCCTGACATCCTGAAAGGAGAAGTTGCTACCCGAACAGAGGGCGGTGATGTGGGTGCTGTGGGCATCCCTCCCCTATTTCAGAGGGGAGACGGCACCCTACAGGAGGGTGAGTCTGGTGACCGCAGCAAGGTAGGAGGTAGTACAGCAGCTCTGGGCTCCAGCACCAAGCCGTCAAACCGTAACGACTACATTCACTCTGGCCTGTACACCTCCTTTACCCTGAACTCGCTGCAAAATGGACGCCAGCTCTTCAAGTCCATCAAAATAGAGAACCCAGCAGAGAAGATTGCTGAGAAGAGGGGTCTCACTGCCACAGCCCAGAGCCACGAGCAGCCTCCTCAGCCTCCACAGCCAACTGCTCTGCCATCCGTCATCAAGTTTGGAAACACACCTCCAAAGCCAGCACCGCCTCCTCAGGTCGCCACAGAGGCCACCCTGATGTCCAGCCACTTGGATCCACTGCGCGCTCCACCCCTCCGGGACGAAGACATAAGCACACACTCCTCCTTGCCGTCCCAGTCCATCTACACATTTGAACACATCTGCCCATCGGAACCAACGTTCAGCCTGTCAGACCTGACCTCAACCAGCCCATCCCCAAGCCTAGTGCCTGACTCCTCCCAGGAGCTGGTGATTGACAGTGACATCGAGTCCGGATCTTCTCAGCCCGCAGACGTTCGGGCACGGGAGAAGGCTAGTATACACACAAACACACCAGACATAATGCAGAACAAGCTGAGCCAAAGTTATTTATTTCACATGATATTATGTCTTTGTCTGTGATCTTCTCATTGGTTTGAAGTGGGTGGGGCTCCCACTTATGACGTCACATGCTTCTGAGCACCAATCAGAGTTAAGCAACAGATTTAATTGAATCTGGGACTGTTCTCTTAAGTTGCCTGACCACTGTCGACCAAATCTGATCAAAACACACCCACACAGTCCTAATGAAGTGGTGTTAAACTCTTAATGAATAACTATGTTAGTAACTATGGAGGTTGATTTTATGTTTTTCTTGTCAAAACTTGAAATCTACAGTGATTTTTTGGCCACCTGGGTGAAACAACAGACAAGCTGTAAACTATACACACACCCTGATACATGCAGCAGATTATCAGGCTTCAGTTGTTGTTATGCCTCTTTACACCTCCAGCAGCCACAGAGCAACACGATCCTTCATGTGGACTCGTGTCACCTGATGAATCTGAGTCCAGGACTCGCTCTCTGTTCGCTCTGGGTTTGGTCTCCACCAGCTCCTGAGGGAAACATCCGGCTCTTCAGCTGCTAAATGCTGCGCCGTGTTCAGCAGCTGGTCTAACTGTGTGTGTCAGCTGTTTGCTGCTGGGCAGGGAGTAGACAGCTTCACTGAAACAGGTCCCTGCTGCAGCTGACAACAACACTGTGAGAGCGAACCAGGAAAACCTAAACAATCAGATGAAACACTGCGTAGAGCTGAGGGGAACGCCTGTGTATTCATCACTAAGAGAGACCCCTCTCACACACAAGCAGTCACATGATTCATTTTTATTATAAATATCCACTGTTTTATATAAATAGTTACAAAAATATGTGTACTGCTAGTGGTTAATTATTATGTATGCCACATCTTCCAGGTTGGAATGGATTTCAGTTTTTTTCATATAAAATGAGCTGTGTATTGTACTGACCCAGATATCCTGGAGTAGAACAGTTAAAAAAACATCTGTCTCTTGTCCACCAGGTGGACAGCAGCATTTGTCTGTCTGGAGATGAGACCAGTTTGGTGGATGCTGAAACCAGTTCATCGTCCGTGATCAGCAGCACCACAGTCAGCACTCAGAGCTCAGGAAAGACCCGCAAGCCACCGAAAATCCTGCAGATCAGCCCGCCAACTCTGCTAGTCACCACCTCTGACTTCTCCCCCATGACCCTCTGCAGCCCCTCTCTACCTACTGCCTCTCTCACACCAGCGATGCTACAGGTGAGAGCGTGGGTTCATCCTCAGTTGGTATTGTTATTGAGCAAAACAAGTAATGAGACAGTTTAGTATAAAGTCATATTTAGCCCAAAGTTTCTCATGGTAGCTGTAAAACTAGTGAACGTGTGGGATGGCAGCAGATTCAATCTTTAGACATCTAATAGATGATTAAATGAAATACGATAACTGATAAAATATGCCCTCTGTAACCTTTTTATTAGAAACAAATATCAACACGCTGTTAATAAATGATAAACCCGATGTTTCGGTAAGTAATACTTTGTTAAGCACAGACAGAGGAGCAGAACTGTCCCCTGTGTATTTTCTATACTCAGTATTTAAAAAGGCCTATAAAATTATTCCCAAAGTTATTTTAAAAATGTGCTAATTTATTTGTAGCACTTGTACTGATGCTTGTTCTGGTCTAGTTGTGTGCTTGTAGTCTATATCCTTACTTTACTTACTTATTTTTTATTAGTTTTCGCTGCCATTATTTCCTCTTATTACATATTAAAAAATCTGATCTGAAGTCCAACTCGCTTGGAAATCCAGGCCCCAGATGCGGGGGGACATTGTTAAGGATTCTATCCAATTGGCTCATGTGCTTCCTCGCTTGCATCACTTCAAATCAAATCAAATCAAATTTTATTTATATAGCGCTATATCATAACAAAGTTATCTCATAGCACTTGTAAATATAGAGCAAGTTCAAGCCAACTCTATATCTACAGACCCAAC
>JAVQJF010011153.1:0-23324 GCA_036023855.1 Gadopsis marmoratus
TGATCTGCCCCACCCACACACACACACACACACACACACACACACACACACACACACACACACACACACACACACTGTGTAGGTGGCTGATCACCTGAAAACATAAGGGAAGATGAGACCGATGTGAGTCTCATCTTCAAAAGGAGGTGAAATAGAGTGCGTGAGAGGCTATGACATGAGGTGAAGTGAGAATGCATAGGATGACGTGAGGTTGGATGAGATAATGTGAGACAACAAACGAGTGCAAGAAACAGTCAGAAAGAGAAGACGAGAAAAGATGAGGTGCTAAAACGAACCAAGGTCAGATCAGGTAAGATGAGATGGGAAGGGATGAAATTAGGTGATAAAGACGAGGCGAGATGATTTAGTTCTAGATGAAATGAGAGCAAGAGATGAAATTCGGATAAGTCGAAGAGAAATGAGATGAAGCCAGATCTCATGTGACGTGAGGTTAGATAACATTGTTTATGTATTTTCTGACAGTTGATAGACCAAATGTTTACTGCAGATTCACCAAGGATGGAAATAATCAGCCAAAAACAATGATGGTGGCATCAGATGAGATAACATGCACTACACTGTAAATACACCAAGCTTTTCTTATTGTTTATCACGTGAAATGAACATTCCCAGATAGAATATCTGTTGAAACTCGGCCATTACAGTTGCACAGAATACAGAGAGAGTAAAATTGTGAATTAAATCTATATAAAAGTGATTAACTGCGACACTCCGACAGCTTTATGTTTGCAAATGAACAGGTTCAGCATATATGTATATCTATATATCTAAACCACAGCAGCGTTAGGATCATCAGACGTGTTTGGAGTCTCTTCGCCAAATGATTCCTCCTGCTTCGCCACAGAGACGTCTGCCACTTCATTCGGCCGTAATAAAAGCCGTAATCACGCTGATCAATAACGCTCTGCTTCAACGTGGCACTTAATTTCTGTTAAAGGGACCTCTGCATGAGCAGGGCTGTATTTCTACTCAGAGCTAGTCTGCCGGTGCAGATCTCAGAGCAGCAAGCCTGTCTGGTCACCGCACAGCAGACATACTGAGGGTTAGCGTGTTAGCAGCATTAGCACACATGTACTCAGATGAATGACTGAAGGAGGAGAGCTGATACTGAAATAGGGTAGATGGGGAACAGTGCAGACAGTGCAGCTGAGCTCTGCTTTATCGATGAATTCAGATCATTCTTTGATTTTCTGGCCCACAACTTTATTATGTTTAAGTTGACTCTTACCACTCTCATAGCATTGGTTTCTGATAAGGCCACTATCCACCAGCTGCAGCAAACAGCATGTAGACAGGTAGAGACGAGCTGGTGGACACATTTAGCAGCTAAAGAGCCAGATATTTCTCTCAGGTGATGGTGGAAACAATAGACTGTTGTGACATCGCAGGAGGCCAAGTCGGCCTGAGGAGCACTAGAGCTACGCTCTGGAGTCAAGGCAGAACGTGTTAATCTCTCACCAGAAATGGGACAGATGATCTCTGCTTTGGTCAGGACCCAGTTCTTTGGCCACGACAGAGGAACCAAATACCAACAAAAGACAGCAACTACATGTGTGTAGTCAGGAAGCTCATCTGTGAGTGGATGTGTAAATATGTTGGCTTGTCTGGTGTAAAATAAAGACAATCAGAATTAAAGTGAGTCTGGGGGACAGATGATGTTGGATTAGTGCTACAGGCCATGACAGAAACAGGAGGCTCTTTCTCTTATTAATAGAAAGCGGCTGCAATCATTCATTTTAAAAAAACAAAGTTGGTTCAGTTTGATTATGACAAATGTAGAGGTAGCATTACTTTAATGTTTAACTTCATGTTTGTCAGGTAGAAATAGCTTGTTGGAAAAGGTAACATTTATGTTAGCAGCATAAAACCATTTGTAAAATAATATCTAGTCTGGAATAAAAGTGAAAACCTAAAACTCTCTTGTGTTATTTGATTTTAGTGAATTATGTGGGCCTAAACTCATACTGTGACAGATCCATGGTCGCATCATCACACGTGCAGAGAAAAGCTGCTTTTTATCTGCTCTTCCTTTGTGTGTGTTTCCGTCTGTTGCTTTGGCCACCGGCTCGTTTCAAATTTCACATATTTCTTTCTTCTGGTTTGTTATTCTGAACATGTACAGTATCATGTGTCTTGAGAGCCTTAAAATATGAAAGTTCCCCATTATCGCCTCGGTTTCAGAACCGCATCCCTTTGTTTCGCTGTCTGTGTTGAATTCTTCACCAGGACAACCCTCCCATTTGGGACAATTAGGTCATGAAGTCGAATGGGCCGTACACTTAAGTGAGAGAGTGTCGAAAAGTATTGAGTTGAAGCTCAGAAAGTGAATGTTCCTCATTAAATCCACTGCTTTCTGGATTACTTTTGTTTATTGTCATGCGTTGTTTGTGGTGTTTTGTGCTCAGCTCTGTTGAGCTGAATGTTCACACAACAGACTGAAGATACTCTGCTAATGTTCCAGTTCTCACAAGTTAGCCTCAGTTTTTGTTTTACTGCACATTTATTATACTTGTCAACCCTGTTTTAAGCCACGCTAACAGCACGCAGCTAGCGATAGCGATGTTGGTCCGTCAGCCAATATCTCTATATACCTGAGACATTCTCAGAGTCACGACTCGACCAGCTACAGGAACCCAGACATCATGCACACAATGCTGGACTCAGGCCAACGTACTCTTTCCAGTTATGGTGGGACCTCCATTGCAGTTAAACTGCTATTACTACATTTTTGGCAGAAGTAAGGGACAGGACATCCCATCAACATCCATCCTGGAGCGTTGACACTCTCCTCTATCTATTCATATACAGATGTCTGTGAAGCTGTGAACCAAATAGCCAAATGGCATCTTGCACCAGAGTAAAGTAAGTAAGTAAAACGTTATTTATATAGCACTTTTTAACAGAGTTTACAAAGTGCTTTGCATCGCATCAGTGCACATAATAATAATAATAAAAACAAATATTAAATCCATATAGAAATAAGAAAAATAAATAAATAAATGCATATACATAAGTAGAAACCCACCACCACCCAGAACAGACCCTGAGGAATTATTGAAACGCCAGGCTAAAGAAGCGTGTTTTTAATTGATGTTTGAAAGAGTCAACAGACTCCACTGATCTCAGATAAGGAGGGAGGTTGTTCCTGGGTCGCCTTTGGTTTTGAGTTTTACTCGTGGTACAGCCTACAGGTTTTGGTTAGATGACCTAAGTGGCCGCTCAGTGGTAAGCAGGAGCTAAGACACGTAGTGCCTTAATAGTAATTAAAAGAATCTTAAAATCAATCCTGAACTTCCCTGGGAGCCAGTGCAGCTGAAATAGGTGTGATGTGGGATCTTTGGGTCTAGCTGCTGCATTTTGACCAAGATGAAGCCGCACCAGAGCCGCTTGACTAGGACAAGTGAAAAGGGCATTGCAGAAGTCAAGACGGGAAAATAATTATGAATTATTTGTTCTGGATCAGAAGTTGATAATAGTGATCTGATTTTTGCAATATTTCTGAGATGAAAAAGCAAGATTGAACCAGTAAAGTTCAGGTGCTCACCAAAATCATCACGATTCCTCCTCTGGAGACCATGAATGTTCTGATAATCTGTCCATTGCTGTGACCGGACAGATGACCATCATCCTTAGAGGTTTGTTTGTGTTGTCATTTTTCTGCTTAGTCGACAGAATCAGCAGAAACACACCAGAGACAAAGGGTTCATTACGGCTTCAGCAAAGGTCAAGAAACGAGGCTGTCAGCCTGACAACGTGAGGCGCAGACAGAAGGTGGAGCCTCTCAGGTCCAGGACAGCATGGTGGAGAAACTGTGATGCCGCTGGACGGTTTGAACATCAGACCTGTTAAGGAGCTGATCAATTCGAAGGCCAGAGGCTCATTACCTCATCCACTCAATATGGAGGCCAGCGCTGACATTTACTGTATGGATCCTGCAGAAACGTAGCCCCACGTCCTGTAATCACACACTGAGCCAAGCAAACCAGTTTCCTCAACAGAAATGGGAAGTGATCTAATTTCATTTCCCATTTCTATCATATACATAGGACAATTGTTCGTGTGTTCCTATTTTTATTCCTGTAGGACAAAACATATATTCTTTAGTTAAAGCAGAGTTTAGTTGCATAGTAACTCTTGTTTGTGCCTCTTGAGCACTGAGGGGTGATTCAAAGAACTCACAAAACCTGGCACTTTGTACTATATTCATTCACTAAAATTCTGAAAATTGATATCTGATATAAGTCTTGGATTTGGGTGTGGCAAGGGGGCTCCATGGCGCCTCCTACAACATTTCAAACAGGAAGCTGTTGTAACTTTTATACATTGTCCAATTTGCTGCAAACTTACATATATATATCTATATATAGCTATATCTGCATATCTACATGCCAGTATTTAGACATAGTGCCACCTACTGGCAGCAGGAAGAAAGCCATATGTGACAAACTTTCGACTTACATGAAATTTACATGGTGTGGTCTACACTTGATATACAGCAAAATAATGTATAATTAGAACATGTTTTTAGCACCACATAGTGGACCGGGGACGTATATTTAACTCCTTCATGTCCATTTTTCATGGAAATGTATATCCATTCCAGGTGACCTCCTTACATTAATATTTCACACCACCTAAAAGAAGTGAAGGCCTTGGTGACACATATTCCACACAGGAAATATAATTTTACTCATTCACGAGTATTCGAAAGTCAGAGTATTGAATATTCAGAGCCGTGTCAACCAACCTCCAACAGCAAAACCACACGACACGCGGTGACGTGTGAGGGCAAACTCATCACTGCCTGCAGCTTTCGATTTTTGTCTGAATTTTCAGACCGTCTGTAGATCGCATTTGTGTGCAGGCTGGCATCTGGTTTACAGCTGCAGAAGGAGACGGGTATCGGGGCAGTCGGGTGCTACTTTTCATCAGCATTTGTCAAATCATCCGCTCATCAAATATTGAACAGACTGAAAACGATGTGAGGCATTGAGTCAGAGAGAGGCACCGGGTGGGGGAGGGCAGGGAGGGTGAGGATGGGCTGCAGGGGAGTACAGGACATTTCAACATTGTTAAATGAAGACTCTCCCTAACCTCCAAATTTTAGTGCGAGCTTTAGTTACCAGTTTATTATAGAATCAGGAGCGATAAACAAATCACATATGATATTGTTCAAGTGACCTAAGTGTCACTGTACGGCGGCAGGAAGTACAGTCACCTCATGGACTCAGGCTACAGCTGACTGGACCGTCTCCAGGGGTCCGACTGGCAGCGGGATCAGTACTTTGATTCAGCGTGTCACAGAAAAACTCTCTAAACTATCTAAAACTCCTCAATGTGCTTGAGAACAAACAGTGACAGTGTGTTTAGTCAAACTCTGACAACAACAATGATTCCTTTTCGAGCAGACCTTGGTCACTGCAGATGGTTTTGGGATGGCAGTAGCAGAAACAGTCGATAACACTAAAGACGACTGAATCCATTGAGGTGAGCTAGTTCCAATGTCACGCTGGCACCTGTGCTTTTCCTGCTATGGCAAGTCACAATGTCTGAACGACAGTTCTTACAGTTCTGTCCCAGACAACAATCAACCAACAGCAGCAATGTTTTTATCAGTGGCACTGATGACCTTAGATTTAGTAGTTTGCATGGACATGGTTTAGCTTTCATCACATGACTGAAGTAAGCATTGATGTTTCTTTACTTTATTTACTCACAATGATCCCGTTTTCACAGAGTGACCTTTCTACCAACAGCAGCAACGTTTCTGTCAGCTGCAATCAGCTTCTACCTGCTGCAACAGTGTTTCTGCCAACACCACCTGGACCTGTGGATGTGGACCTGTGGATGCTGAACCTGTGGATGTGGACCTGTGGATGCTGGACCTGCTGGATCTGTGGATGCTTTACCTGCTGGACCTGTGGATGTGGACCTGTGGATGCTGGACCTGTGGATGCTGGACCTGCTGGACCTGTGGATGCGGACCGCCTGCTGTTACTATTGTTATTAGTTTTACTATTATTGTGTTGCTGCTAATATTATTTGTATTAATGTTACATCAGTACCTTTGCTGCTACTGTTGCTTTACATCTGTATGTGGAACTTTACTGTGCTGCTGTGTTCTCTCTTTCTTCCTGCTCTCACTCTGCCCCCTGCTTCTGGTTCTGGTTCTGGTTCTTGCCACTGCCTCCTGGTGCTGCTCATGGTGGAGTTGTTGGGTCTCTGTAATAGAGAGTCTGGACCTGCTCTGTATGAACAGGTGCTGTGAGGTAACTCTGCTGTGATGTTGCTATATAGATAAAACTGAAGTGATTTGAATTAATAAAACTGGTTATTACTTTGCTGTGTACAGTTCGACCGACAGTGATGATGTTTCTAAGACCAATTAATGCTGCTTCTGCTCACGTTTTTACTTTTACTAATGTTGATGATATTGATTAGGTTGTTTGGTTTTATTAACAGCTGACACCGCAGTGGTATTGTAGTGATTCAGTTCTCACTACAGTGCCATTAAATCTCTACTGACAGTGAAACACCTCTTTCTGCAGCAACAACATTTGCCTCTAGTGAATGTGATGATGATGATGATGATGGTACCCAGGGTGATGACATTTCCGTCCACATAGATTACTTTTTACTGGGCTCTCCTTGTTTCCTTCGGAGTTATTCTGTCTCTCTGCCGTCGAAGTGAACGAGGCCCAGAGGAACTCTATCAATTAGCAGCCTGTGTTCAGCACTCTGCAGCAATCCTACTATGACAGGAGCGATCAATCTGCAGTCTGCACACACACTGCATCAACCCCCCACGACAGAAACAGCCAGCAGTCAGTGAAAGACAGACGCTGCTGTTGGGAGCTTTCAACTGAAAACCATAAAAAGCTAAATTCTTGCATGACAACAAAAGTAGCTAGAAGAAATGTTTCTGAAATAATTCAAATTTGTGCTTAATAGTGTCCAAAAGCAACAGGAAGAAATGTGTTTTTAAAAGGCGCCATGTTTCTATCATCAGCAACATCAATGCAGACCTTTCGTGCCAAAACAGGCCTCATCAGTCAAAATGCCTCGATGACTGTGGTCTTACCTATTCCCAAGGTGCCCTGTCCCTGACCAAGATAGGCCATATAGCACTTTGATTTGGTCTCCGTATTAAAGGCTGACGCAAAAGTAATTTCGAGGCCACTTCTTCCATGATTACAGAGTGCTGAGGGACATAAGTGAGGGCTGCGTTTCTGCAGCAAAATGCATCAATGTGCTGTGTGATGAGAGCTGCTGATGATGTTTGAGTTTCACTCTGCAGCAGGACAGACGGGTTCGCAGATATACCTGGCGACTGGACATTCAGAAGACCAAACCATGCAAAACCATTAACCTTGAAGAAAATACAAAGAGACACAGCAATGGCGTGCAGGAAGTGAAATCGATTTAGACACGATTTAAAGTTTTCAGTAGTGATAAATTGATGGTCAAAAATCTGGGTTGACGTGACTTAGTGAGCTTTTCTTGGCTTGAAAGATGGTGACATAAAAGGAAAGCCAGTTAATTCACCGTCAATATGCATCAGGCGTGTGCTGCCACCGATTAGAGTACTTCTAACCAGCATGCAGCCACCTGGTGATCTATTGTCCCCCTGAAGATGAGAAAAGAAGCAGCAATAAAACAGTCGGGACAAACCAGGAAAACATTTAACACAACACTGGATGTAATGTAGCGTTCGTGTTGATTCCGATAGGTGTTCATAACGGGTTTAATGTTGGCTGTTACCATCTAAATCTTCCTCTAGATAAAGAACTCATTTTGAAAGAATGTTAGACGGCATTTTAGCAGCTTCAAGATAAACCTCGGCCGTGAACAGCATTTTAGTGAACAAGTGCGTGAGTCCAGCTTCTGCAGGACTCTGCAGGCAGGCAGCTGCCAAGTGAGCAGAAGCAGAGTGAAGAGGCTCTGTTCAGAGTTTAAGGGCACAAACAGGATCCACACAAACACGCCAACGCAGACGCTTCGAGCTGCGCAAGATCGATTGCACACGTTGTTCCGGAGGGCGTCGCCTCAAAATCTTAACACAACTCAAGCGCGAGTGACACCTCGCCGACCCCCTTCAGGACTGACGTTTATGACCTCCACTGGACTGCAGGAGTGCAAAGTAGAGAATGTTCTCTGGGTCGGGCACATGATGTCATTTGCATGTTTTTTAATGAGGAGATTCTTGTATTGTAGTACTGCAGTGTGTGTGTCTGTGTGTGTGAGAGAGAAAGTACAGTCAAGTATAGACAGATAAATGGTTCCTTGTCCTTCAGTGATTCACTGTCTTTACTGAAACTGTATACGGACTGAAATGTGACTGAAACTACAACATTTTAGTAAAAAGAATAAAACTAAATTTCAAGCATGTGTCAGAACAGTTGTTGAGGATTTTTGGAAAAGGGTTTTTTTTATTTATAGTTATTGATCTTAACCCTTTGACATAGTCAAGGTGGTCCCGGGGGTCCACGGCTAACCCGGCTGAGCCTGTGGCCTTCTGCACACTGCCTACATCAGCTGATTCTCCTCAGATGGAAAAATGCTGCACCACACTCCCATAAACACAGGCAGGAGGAAACACCACATCCCTCAAAATCCAGCCGGGTTTCATAAGATCTGGCAACCTTTTCTGTCTAAATTTTCAAAACTGGCCCACTCTCCAATAATGTGTACAATGTAAAAGGTATACGTTCCCTCTGTAATCTTACTTATTACTTATTTACCCATTTACTACTTATTTGTACTCCTTCTAGTTGTATTATATGACATTTATTTATGGATTAAACTGTTTGAATGGTTTCTTTGGTGATTAATATTTCAAAATGTAACAGCAACATATGCAGAGGAAACTAAACATGTTCCCCCTACCCTGCAATATTCGTTAGTACCTTAAATAAATGCTGCAGCGGCCTTCAGCAGGAGGAAATAAGTGTGTGAAATTCAAATGGAGGCTCTGTGGTGACTCCTCTCTGCAGATAGAGTCTGGGAGGGATGGAGGACGAGAATGGATGAGTGGTCGAAAAGATAGATTAAGGGGAGGAGAGTATAGGGGGAGGGTGAGAAGACAGATGAAGAAGGGAAGGGGACAGGGAGGATGGGAGGAAACAAGAATGGATGAGGGAAGGAAAGAAAGAAAAATCCCTACTTACGTCAGTAGAGGTATAATTCAGAAGAAGCATTTCTATCATTCTGTGTGCATTCATTTACTTCCTTCCTGTCTCTCCTCCATCTGTCATTCATTCATTTCTTTCTTTCTTTCTTTCTTCTCTCTCCTTGGATAAACAGACTAATGTAAGGAAGAATTACAAGATAATGGTTGAAATCAATAAATCATCACAGTAATATATAAGCAAATAATACATAAATAATTGCATGTAAATGAGTGTGTAAATAATAGAACAGACCTGAGCCCGTCTGTCCTGGGTCAGCATTTTATCCTCAATATGCAGATTTATCTAAATGCACTGACAATGGACTTATCCTACATATGTTTTAATTAAATGAATCACCTCACAGCCAATAATACCCAGATGTTTTTAACTACAATCAAATGACCATGGACTTTTGTTCTCTTGCAGGGTGGCTACAGTTTCCCCAGTTGCCTGCATGTTTGATCCTTGTCCTGCTGCTAAAGCCTCATTTTGTCATCTTTATCATTGGTGGCCCAAAATTGGAAAGTGAGGACATTATATAAAGATATAAAGAGAGGATATTTTGTGCAAAGTGAGGACCTTCTGTCTTGACGTCAGGGTTCAGACCTGGTTTTAAGGCTAAGGTTAGTGTAAGGTAAGGGCCAGGGTGGCGCTGAGTGTTTCCAGAATATAAAGACTTTAAACATTCATGAGCACATTAATCATCAGTGTGTGTGTGTGTGTAAGAGAGAGTGGGCATAAAAACAGATTAAAAATACAGCGAGAGTGCCCTCTAGCTCAGCTTCTCAGCATTAATTGTGATTTAAAGGCTCAGTTCACACAACACAATGTGAACTGCAATCTTTACCAGGCACAGAGGCCGCAGTCTCCAGTGTGTTCTGTAGACCGTCCACAGTGTGAGTGTGATCTACGCTGTGAGCAGCACTAACTAAAGTCACCTGCATCGTATTGGGGTGGAGGCAGCAGCAATCTGAGCTCGACAAATACAACCGAAACTATGTGCAGTTACATGTTGTGTGTGTGTGTGTTGACAGATCGCTGTAATGCTTCTGCAGCAGCTGCTCTGAACTCTCTTTGCTTGAGCCTCACTGTCCATAATTACATTTCTAACTTCTAGCAGATTAATGTACACACTCCGGCTGTTTGCCCCTGGGAGCAGCAAAGCTCATAAGGTACTTTTAATCATCTCTACAGTTGTCAAGAACGGCAATTATGATGGAGGGCAGATGGTTATTTTAGAGGTAGTTAACACTGGTTCACCTCCTACTGGGAGGACTGGGAGGGAGGAGGAGATGTCATGGAGGGAGAGGGAGAAGAGGAAAGGATGGAGGGATGATTGGACAGATAGAAACAGGAAGAGGAAGAGGAGAGTCTGAATTCGGTGAATATGAAGTAATATGAGTAAAGGTGCGTTCACACGCGCCACTTTCTATCTTCTCTGAGTCTGTAAAGCTTGTGGCCATTTTTGTGTTTAACAGGAAGTGTGCATCCTCCGCTCTGATTGGGCTGATTATTCTCTCACTTTGCCACTAAACCGGTGCACAACAGAAGAAGCTCATCGGCAGGGCGAGGCGTTTCCACGCATCGGTGTGCTTATTCAAGTCTGGTCTCTTGTAGATCAGGAAGTTGCTGATATGTGAGTGCAGCAGAACACGGCCGTGCTAAGGTTTCACGAGGAAATCAAGAGAAGAGGCGCGTGATTGGTTGTCTCCAGGTTGAACCTTTTTCAACTTCGCCGCATCCCAGCACCACCACAACACAGGACTAGCGGTGGGTGGAGCCAGCTTGGTCGAGGTTCAGTTCACAGTGAATGGCAACATTTCTGACATCCATCTAGAAATCCATGTGAGACTCGAGATCACCGTGGTCCCCTCAACCTGCACATCAAACTACAAGCAATCTGGCAGAAAGTCATCCTGCAAACTGCGTACAGTCTGTAGAGACCCGAACCACTACAGTTCTATGACGACCGTGCTGATGAAGACGGTGTGACATGGTTGAAAGCACCACAACAAGCTGGTAAGTGAAAATTGAGCTGAAATGGTTTTGTTATGAGTCTGAAACACTGATTATCCGGCGTGGACCAATGCACAGTGGTGATATTATGATGTTAGAAAACTAAACCTGATATATAAAAGTTTCGAGGTGAGGTCACACTTCTACATCACTGCAGCCGCGTGAGCAGGTCAGCAAAGACAAGACTTTCAGGGCCTAAACTACACAATGCTCTATTAAATGATACGTCTGGTGAAATTCTTTATTTTTCTTATTTTCATGAATGTATCTTACTAAGAATTATTGTGTGTGTATCCAAAGACTGACATATCATATTCCTCTGTTGTTAAATGACTCACACACTGAGTAATGTTTGATAAAAACTACAATGAGCAGCAGTATTTGGAAATTACAGAGCTTTGTTACAAACATTATACATTAAACAGTTTTTTCATGAAGCATTTTTAAAGATTACCATCGTAAGGACAGATGTGTTCTGGACGGGCCCACAGCATTCTGATCTCAATGCATTCTGCGTGCAAGAGACCCGGATACAGATTAAAGGTCAGTACCAGGTGTGGTAGAGGACGCGTGTCCTGCCAGCCAGCAGTAAGAAACCAGCATTTTCTGCAGCGTAACTCGTCTTATACACGTCTGTGTGTGAAAGTCAGACACTCAGCAGGTGGGCTTGTCAGCAAGAATACACACACACACACATACATACACACACACGCACACGCACACACACACACACACACACACACACACACACACACACACACACAGTGTCTCACAGTCTAATTCTGTCTCTCTGTCTGTCAGTGTCAGTCACACTAATAGGGTGTTGTCAGGGCGTCCGAGGATGAGACAGCCAGAAAGAAAAAGGGAGAGAGAGGAAGTGTGTGAGTGTGGTGTCACTCTGTTGTTTACCTGATTGATTTTCACCAACAGACCCCCACACACACACACACACACACCTGCCCCTCTGAGCTCAGTGTGTTCAGATGCTGACTGTCTCAACGTTTTCATGACGTTTAATGAAGATAAATCTGCTGCTGCTGACTGAGCTGATAAGCTCCGCCCCACACAATACACAAATAACACACTGTGTGCGTGGCCCCGTCTCTCCTTATTAAAAATAACGCCTGACAATAAAAGTTCTCGAATAACACCCAACATCGCCCCTCTCAGGTCAATGTCAGTATCATTGAATGAGACATGACATGGTCTGACATGTATTCAGCCGCAGGACTCACCTGTCACCTGTGCTGCTGCCTGTACAGGCACAGCTGTGTGTGTGTGTGTGTCGCAGCAGTGGAAGCTGTTTTGTAGACAGGAAGTGACTCACGACAGTGCTGTGTGTCAGGTCATCACCCCCAGCAGTCGGGCTTCGCAGGTTAATGGACAGATTACAACACGGGGACAGATGGCACACACACACACACACACACACACACACACACACAGGTTGGGTGGCTTATGAGGACATATTTCATAAACCAATACTGAACAATACAGGCATATGGGGACCAGTGTTGGGCTGTACAATGATGCTTGTTTCCATGACGCTCCACAGAGAGAGATCTTGGTCAGCTACTTACTCACCACAGGGTGAAAAGGTAACCCCGGTACTGCAGGGACTGCCAGCATTAAAGAGTGGAAAGACTAAGAAAATCCAGAATGATGACAATGTCTAAAACACAAGATAGATCCAAGGCACGGCCAGAGTATCCACCGGGAGCAAGACCAAGCGGAAAACAGAATCCAGAGACACCATCACATGACAATGAACCAAAAAGAGACAGAACGTGTAGACAAGACTAAGGAGGTGAACACAAGAGACCAGGTGAACAGAATCACACACAAGAGGGAAACTAGTAAAACCAAAGAGGAAAAAAGCAAGAAACACAAGACTGAAATCAAACAGGAAAGATGTCAAACAGGAAACACAAACAGACCAAGGAACACACCTCAGTTTGTAGGCTGCTATATGTGTTAGTTTGCTCTGTATTTTCTTTGCATGTGTTATTCTGTTAGAAACTAGCTTTTCAAAAGAATATCTGCAGTCGCTCTCACACTACGAATTACACATGATGTGACACAAGGGTGAGCGGCGAAGTTGGCGCCCGTTTATCATCAAGAGGTGTGGATCCAAACGCTGGTTTGGGCCGCGATGCGCATGCGGTGCACAAGAGGTGAACGCTTAAAGCTTAAAGTCAGCAAAAAATCAAAACGGTAACATTTCCTTCTTATTCATTAATGATGAAGAGGTCCAAGTCATCTGGTGCACAGGGCGGAAAATGACAATGAAGATGATGGAACAAAATATAGAGGTATGTATAAACCAAAGCTTAGCTAGCAGCTAGCTAATATCCGGTCCCTGTCCCTGGCAGCGTGACAGGTATAATAAATAAGCTGTCATGGGTAGATGGCAGCCGAGCAACTGCTGATCCATCACCCTGTTATTAACCCTCTCTCCGACCTGATGAACTACAATTAGCAATGGACTGGTAATAATTGTGTGTATAGGATGCCAGGGTTTTAGTTTTAAATTGAAATACATTATAAGATATTGTAAAAATGTGTTTTGCATAACCAGGCATTTATTAAGGCAGCACCTACTGACCCTGATTGGACAGAGCTCGTTAGCAGAGGTCCATATGATCTAAAAGAGTTTTTTACTTTTCCTGAAGAAAGAAGTTGCCACTACACTACTTTCATGGAAACTAATGAGTGGAAAGCATAAAGCTGGCTGATGTATTCAGAGGAAAACAAAAGCCGTTACTGCTTCAGCTGCAAGCTCCACTCCCAGGAAATGACTGACAGCACATGAGGAAAGTCCAGAACATGGTACACGTGTCATCGTGGAAGGAATTGGTGCTTCGCCTTCAGAAGGAACAAACAGCACTGAGAGGAAGAGGTGGCATGACGTCTTCCCTGTTATAAGGCAGCTTCTCCTCGCCACTGTCTCCTGGTGCTGCTCATGGTGGAATTATGGGGTCTCTGTAATAAAGACTGGACCTGCTCAGTATGATCAAGTGCTGTGAGAGAACTTTATGATATGGTGATATAGAAATAACAATAATAATGGTTGCAGAAAAAAAAAATTTGAAATATGATTCAAACATTTTCAATTGCACCCCTGATGTTAGCCACGCCAAACAATTATCAGTCATAATACACATTGTCACAACAGACGAGAAACCACAGAAGCTGTTAGGTGCTAAGCTGGGCAAGTTAGAGATGGACATTTGGGGGTGCAGGAGACAACGAGGACAGTCTTTGGCTGAGGTTTGTACGACGTCGTCACTAAAATCAAGCATATCGGTAAATTCATGCAGTCTGTTTGGATGCAGTTGACCTCCTGAGGAAGACAAAGGGCTACAGAGACACTGGGTTTGCCTCTGCCCAAACCTCTGCTAAATGCATGTGCTTGGATATGAATGTGGACGCTTCTCCTCGAGGAGAGGAGGCTGAGGTCGACAGAGACCTGCTGAGCCACCGTCTAACGCTCTCAGCAAAATGGAGATAACATTTTTTTCAACAGGGTTGCTGATGTGCGTATCACATCCCCGCTGAAGTATTTCCAAAACCTGGAAGAAGTTGAGGAGACTTTGATACCTGGGGATTTGAACCCCAGAGAAGGTAACTTACTGACTGACTCACACTCAATCCCCATGATGTACCCGAATGTATAGTGTATAGTATAGCGAGAATTATTATACCCTATATAGTGGACTCAAAGTGTCCCATAATGCATCGTGAAGAGTAGTGTACAACCAGTGATCACTATCAAATGGCAGATGGACGAGAGGAGAGCGAGCAGCGCATCACAACACAAAGTACTGTGCATTTCTTCATTCACTGTAATATCATTACCATAAAAATGCATGCTGGTATTTATTATGGATGGTCCAGCAGCCGACATTAATCTGGTACAGTTTAATTGTGCAACAGCAATGACATAATTAATTGCGCCACCCGAGTACTGTCCCAAAGTGTTTAATCATTTTGTAGATGAGCTCACTATAATACTCCTCCACATAGAGCTCTTCAGAGCTGCACACACTCTAAGATACGTCATCTACTTGGAGGGTAAGAAGCTCCCGGACCTCGTTGTCTCCCCAATTTGCAGATATTTTCAGTTGCTGCTGACTTCTTCTTCCTCTTTGAGCTGCTGTTTATACCCCCTGGTGGTGGGTCGCACTCATAACACTCTTGAAAACGTCACACCCGTCCCGTCCTGCCGGCTGCCACAATGAGACATCAAGTCGGCTCTGTTACAGTCTCTGCTGCAGTGATGACCGTGTTCATACGCTTTGTACAGACGACAAAGTGGAATAACAGGCTGTACAGAAGGGGCGAACATTAACATCCAATTAAATGTAATGTTAATGCATCAACTACCGTATATAGAAGCTCAAAAAATAGCCTGTTTAAATGTGATATTGAGTCATTTATGAGTTTAAAGAAGTCCAGGCACACGCACACGCACACAAACACAAACAAACACATACACATACACACACACACACACTCACACACACACACACACACACACACACAAACACATACACACAAACACACACACACACACACACACACACACAAACACACACACACACACACACACACACACAAACACATACACACACAAACACATACACACAAACACATACACACACATACACACAAACACACACACAAACACATACACAAACACACACACACACACACACAAACACATACACACACAAACACATACACAAACACATACACAAACACACACAAACACCCCAACTGTGTACATTTGTATGTGAAACAATACAGTAAAACTATTTTAAGAGTTTTAAATTTAAAGTTCTTTGTATGACACAAGAGTTTACATATTAACCTGATTTTCTTTTGTTAAATCTCATCTCAAAATATTGAAAGACGAATCAGCTGCATCTGTAATGGGTGTGAACATGTAACAGTTTAGAAATACTTGACATAAACGGTTCTGTTACCGTTGTTCTAAGCTGCGTTAGCTTAGCTGCAGCGTGCTCGCTAGCTTGTTTTGCATCCAGCGTGTGTGTCGCCTGATTACAGAGCAAATGTTACTATGGTTTGTTAAATGTGTCGCTGCACAGCCGCTAATAAACTCCAGAGCCAAGGGAAGATTGAAGTGTTCATAGTGGTGGTGCAGCACTGGGAGGTGCCTGCCTGTTTGCAGGGACTGTATGGGATGTACAGTGGGTGGTGCTGTGCATGTGTTTTGCAACTGTGCAGTTTCTTGTATAGTGGAAATGTTATTGCTGGTAACAGAGCGGAGCATGTTTTCTGTGTTGAGTTGTCTTGGAGGATGATATGCTGACACTTATTATTGTAAAGTTTGTTGGACATGTGATGTACATATTTGATTATGCATTATACTTTGGACTGGAAGCCAGCAACACTGTGTCCACAACACATCTGTCTTCAAGTCCTCAGCTTTAACTTTAGTATTCTATATGAAGTAGACATAATTATATTTCATAACACTCTGTCTGTCTGAGGATTATTCTGTGCTTTGTTCCAGAAACGTCTGAGCAACTTTGTCATATTAAAATACTTTTTCCATGACTTTTGAGCTTGTGATGGAAAATTAAGTGTTTGTAAAGTTTTACTCTATGTTCTGCCAAATTAACGTTAAGTTGCATCCTGACTTTATTACTTTACGGTTTTATTGCTTTATGACTTAAGTACTTTATGGCTTTATTGCTCAGTTTGGAAGCTAAGATCTCATGTAGAATGTGGGCCTTTAACTAGTCTAGGTGGCCATTGTTGATCGCACCATTCTCTGCATGGCTCTGCAGTAGCGTGTAGACGGCTGTCCGGTCTGCAGAATGTAAATAAACTTCTGTGATAATATCAAACACTATGAGTTCTAAATTTCAGATTTCCATAACAAGCTTCATGTATCCCAGGTTTTCCAGGATTTGTGGGAACAATGCTTTTCAAAATGCTCAGCAGCCTGGAGGTCCTGGTCGCTTTGATTTCCTCTGTTCAGGCAGAACACAACTCTTTGGTCTAAATAATGTTCTCAGGCATTCAGCTGCAGCATGAAGAGCGGAAAATGAAGGTCAGATGTCTAAATTATCTTAGAATTAATTTATTAACCAAACGGCGCTGCGGAATTCCACGAGGCTGACTTTGACTGTGTGATGGCCATGTTAAAGTGAAAGGACGAACACGCGAGCAGCTCAGTGAAGACAACTTTACAAACTGTTCAGTGTGATCATCAGCAGTCATGTAGACGTAGATGTAGAGCATCATATTGTATGAATGTGCTGAGAGAAGTATGTGGCCAAATGCATGCTTACATTAGCATTTAGCTTTAATACAAAATTATATTTAGTGTTAAAATACATGTGTCCAGGTTTAACAAATAGAAAACACGGCACATACATTTTGGTTTTTGACAAAACAATCTCACCACAAGGTCAATATCAAGGTCAACAGTCTATTATTTTGCTCAGAGCTCCGCTGTGGCTAAGCACAGAGGAGCTAGCATGGCTGAGCCACACAAACCACATGTGATATTCAGTCATGTCACGTGTAACGCTGGTGAGAAAAGAACCAGATTGCAGATTTTCATTAGTATTCACACACTCGAACAGTGACAGTCAGAGTCTACAGTGACTGCTGCAGGATCCGTAGTCCAGCCAGCTGCGTCTGATCCCTGTTATATCTACACAGACTTACATCTGTAAGCTTCAGTCTTACACATCATTAAAGGCATAATGTCCAGTGTTCTTCAGCACCACAGAGACAGATTGTTGACCCTGTCAGGGAGCCTGAGCTCTGAGGAGAACTTGTTCTGGTTCGTCATAGATCAGCAATTGAAGTTATTAATTATGATTGGGATCTCTCCCTAACCTTAACCATACAGTAGCTGCCATGCACAGATATTGTGAAAAGCCAGACTATTAGAAACATTAGCATTGGCTGTAATACAGAATAAAAAATCTCTGACGGTAATGCAGAACGTGGTCGTCCAATAAGAATGGTGAGAGGATAATGACCGCATAAAGAAAATCAATATATTTATTCCATCATCATGACAAAGTTACTGTAACTTTCCTGCTTCACATTTAATGGAACAGTGGACTTATAAAATCGGCCTTGAACAAGTGGATTTGAATGGTGCATATCATTATCTCTGTGGGGCCACGGTTGTAGGTTTAAGCCAAGGAAGGAGCCTCAAGAGGTGGAGAAGCTGCTGTAAAGACAGAATGTGTTCCTACATCGACACACCAGGACCTGGCTGGGTGCTTTGTAACATCAGCAGAACAAGGAGAGTGGCTGTCTTTACCTGATGTCCCTCTGCCGTAGAACCTGTCCAAGCTGCAGGGGCCCCGGAGCCCTGAGATCCAGCCTTCATGTTGGCCCCATTTCCTGTAGATATGTGTGGTATCAGAACCCGGACAGGCTGAAAGGACTGTTTTATTCTCTTGCTAATGTACATCTGAATAATTTGAAAGATGCTTTTAATCAAACAAAGGATGTTATTCATGATGTCTTTAAATTCACTACTTCCTGCCAACAGCAACCCGAAACACAAGTGATGTCAGGAACAGTCTGAACACATGATAACTGTTGATGAAACCACCGTAGAAGAGCAGCTTCGCCCTGCTGTTACTCTGTTCTGTTACTCTGTTACTCTGCTCTGTTACTCTGTTACTCTGCTACTCTGCTCTGCTACTCTGCTCTGTTACTCTGCTCTGTTACTCTGTTACTCTGTTACTCTGCTCTGTTACTCTGTTGTTCTATTACTCTGCTCTGTTACTCTGCTCTGTTACTCTCTCCGCTCTGTCTGCCTGTTATGTATTCAGCTTGTTGTTTGTGTGTTTTGGGTTTTGTGGTTGTTTGTCTCGTTATTTTCGGTCTGTTTGGAGGCTCGAGTTGTTTTTAGACAGATTCCTGCAGGCTCTGTACATCGCCTGCAGGTCCGTATCTATTCTCTCAAAGCTCTTATCTTCTGCTAAAATGAACCAAGCGAAGGTTAATGATAACAACATGGGGCTCACCGATTTCTGCAGACGCTCCGGATTCAGATTTCAGCTTCTGTTTATGTCTGTATTTGATCAAACTGCTGAAGCATGTCACATCATTATTAAAAGTATGGCATCATGTTGTCATGTTGTTATCGCTTTTCCGTGTTATGTTATGTTATATATTCTTTGATGTTCTGTTACAGACTCAGCGTTGCATCATTCTTATGTTGTGCTGTTTTATTTTATGTCACATTTCATTACTTTGTGTTACGTCATCTTACATCAAGTTACTGTGCTACGTTACTTTGTTGTACTGTTACGTTATATCCTGTTATTGTTATTGTATGTTATTTTGTTAAGTTATATTACATCTCACACAACAATATCATGTAGTATTTTGGACAGTGTTGTGTTGTCGTATTACAGAATATCATCTGGTTATGAATGCAAATGTGTTATTAAATTCAGGCAATTGATTGAAGACGGCAGCTTAGCCCACCCCCACCCAAACCCCACCCCAGCCTCCATCAGTGTCTGTCCCAGGGTCAGGCTGTCTATTTCAGTATGAAAGACCTGACGGTGGCCTGATGACCCTGGAGGTTCTGCTGCCTGTGAGATACCAGCCCTGAAATTAACAACCTGCCCTCCTCTCCACCTCCTCCTCTCCTTCACCCTGGACCTCTTTAATCTTTTATCTTTCTTCTGACTTCTCTCTTGTTTTTATTCTGTCATTTCTCCTGCTCATCGTTCTTCCTCCTCTTCCCTCTCCTCCTTTAGCTCTTCTCGTTTTCACTCAGACTTGTCTGCCCTTCTAATCCTTCTCTGCTCCTCTCTTTCCCTCCTCACCAACCTCCTGTCCTTCCGGCTCCCATCTCTCCTCCGTCAGATGATTCATCTCCAGCTATAAACAGTGAGGGTTCTCTCCACCTGGCTGCTTTGCTATGGGCTACGTGTTGCAGGCAGTGTAGGAAAGCTTTAATAGCCTCAATACATGAGAGTGAATGTTGGACTGACATTAAAAATCATTTTTGTTAAGAAATCAGCAAATCCACTGCCCGGCCAAAAGAAGTCACCACCTGGATTTAACTAAGCAAATATTTAAAAAAAACGCGTATCAGTGAGGATCATTGGACTCTGGAGCCATGGAAGAAGAGTCCAGATTTACCTCTCTCTCTCTGTGTCTCTGTCTCTGTCTCTGTGTCTGTGTCTCTCTCTCTGTGTCTCTGTCTCTGTGTGTCTCTCTATCTGTGTCTGTGTCTGTCTCTCTGTCTCTCTGTCTCTGTCTCTGTCTCTGTCTCTGTCTCTCTGTCTCTCTGTCTCTCTGTCTCTGTCTCTCTCTCTGTCTCTCTGTCTCTCTGTCTCTCTGTCTCTCTCTCTCTCTCTCTGACAATGACAGAGAGACACACAGAGAGATGTGGGAGCCTTCTGGAACAAAACTCATCATCCCAGACATCATTTGTGTCTCGCCTCGCTCGCTCTCCCTCTTCATCCTTTCCACTCTAACCAATAAGCGACACAGACGGAGGTCACTGTGCGTCTCTGCTGAACGCTGGAGTCATTATTAAACTGTTCTATGTTTGAAGCATGAGAGGTGCTCACATGCTGGAATAAAAATAAAATCCCAGTGATGTATCTGTGAGCTGTTATTAAATCATACTTATTGTGTCAGTCCTGCTGTGAACCTGACAAAATAAGTCAGCCATTAAATGAGTCAGACAGTATTTAATTGGTGTGTTTCCAGGTGAGGCGGAGATGGACCCCTGCTGCTTGCTGTGTGATGCCTCGCCTCACTGTCCTTCGACTTTGTTAGACATTGATTTTAAGTTACAGCTTGTGGAGTTTCCACACGGGAGCTTGAAGCTAAACATTTCTAAAACAACAAAACTTTTCTGTACATTCACTGCTTCTCCCCAAAGGTCACTGTTTGGATCCCTGAGGCCTAACAAACGTGGCGTATGCATTCTCCTTCTCATTTTGAATCATTTGGAACCTGCATTGTTTGTGTTTTTGTTTTTTTTGTGCCCAGTTTTCAGGAAGGCCGTGTTCGCTCTCACAGCTCCACAGTTACACTTTCTGTACCAGCTTCTGAGTTAAAAGCTCAGTTTTACTCAAGGTCAGAAATGGGCGCAAGTTGGAAAGAAAATGAAGGCAAAGTTACCCAGTTAGGGACCAAACAAAGGGGCAAAGTCCAGAAAGCAGGCAGGCAGCAAGAGGTGTTTTGGGAGTGGAGGAATGTTTCCATAGTTCCAAGGACACTTGGAGAACCCTTCCCCTCTTGTATTGTGTTCGCACATTGAGTCCTGTCCCAGCACAAGAGCTCATAGCTATAGCACGGACAATATGTCACGCAGAAGTGACGTTGCCACACCAACCGCTGGTCGGCTCACATGGCTTCAGCGTTCCTATTGGCAGGTGTGTAGTTCCTCTCGCAGGAGGAAGTGGCAGGAGGGTTAGTATGACAAGGGAAGAGAGCAGGTGAGGAACTGGAATCAGGCTGAATTACCAGGTTCCAACTTGGACATTGAGGGAGAGATATACAGTATGTTACTTAATAAACCACACATTCTGTTCAGCCTTTAAGGTAATTAAACCCAACTTTAATTGTGTCACGGTCTGTGTGTGTGTTTGGATCTTTTGAGTTTCCTGTTTGATTTTGAGAGCTTTCCTGTTTCGTCCCAGTCTTGTGTTGTCTGACTTTATTCTTCGGTGTTGATTGTTTTCACCTGTGATTTATTGTCCTTGTTAGTCTATTTAAACCTGCCCTGTTGTGTTATGGTGCGTTTGGATGTTGCTCTGGGTTTCGCTCCTGTGGAGGTTCTTTGCGTTTGGACTCAGGTGACTCAGCCTTACCTGACTGTAATTGTCTTTTGGTTTTTCTTTAAGGAATCTCCTAAACTCTATGCAGTCTGCACTTTGGGTCCTCTTTTCCTGCTGATGTCATGCCACGCTGTAACAAAGCGGTAGTTATGTTGTCAATGCACAATACTTTTTAACTCTTAAGGCCTTTGCACATCAGGGGTGTGATGAATAAACAGAAAAACGCAAAATACTTGCCTTGGAATATTTTGCATCAAAACAATTCATACTGGCAGTAATGACAATCTGCCACAGAGTTCCTCCTGTATTTAATTAATACGATTACTCAAACCTGCTCTGACACTGTTGCCTCGCTAGTAAGTCTACTACATCCAAAAGCTCCTCGCAGGTGTCTCCCGGTGAGCTCTGATCAACCTCCATCTGCTCCAGTTTTTGAGAGCCTGCACTCCCACAATATTCCCACAGTTAGGACTTCAGACTGTGTGAATACGTTCAGGTAGTTTGAGTCCAGCAGCTTTCAGATGTTCTGAAGCTGAAACATCATCCAACACTCCCGTCACTCAGTTTAAAGAATGACTCCTTCAGCTGGGACTCTCTCCAGAGAGGTAAGAACAAGCCTACAGATGATGTTGAGGTGTAACCCGTGTTTGACCACTTCAATCTGTGATTCGCAGGACTAACCACAGTCCAGCCTGGACGATGGCCAATGTCTTGATTTAGGAAAACAATGGATGTTAAACCAACTCCATTACTATCTATGATGGGACATCTCATCATGATGTATCTCTGTCTGCAACCAAAGACCCTTTGTTGTCTGGGTTGAGGACATATTTAGCCTAGCTTAGCACAAAGACTGGAAGCAGGGGGAAACTGCTAGCCTGCCTCCCTCACTTGAAAACAGAGAACCCACTTACACCTAGTCACTGCATGTGTCTTGGGCAGATCAGATAGCTCCAATTGTAAATCCAAGAAGGTTCAAAATGAAATCTGATTGCTCAAACCACCTGAGATTTCATTTTCAGATATTGAAAAGGTATAAATACATCCATTTCTCTAAGACACATAAGTGATCTTTATTGCTCCCAAATGTAACAGCAGTTAATAGCTCTGCTGAATTCCGACTGGAGTGAACCGTTAGTCTCAACAGGAAACATGCAGCTCCAGTGACTTCATCACATACACGTCAAGTCAAGTCAAAAGTCTTTGTCTCCGAGGGGAAAATTGGCCCGCAGCCATAAAACACAGCACAGAAACTCAAAAATAACGTCAACAAAAAGAGACAAGACAACAGATAGACAAGTAC
>JAVQJF010011156.1:0-18160 GCA_036023855.1 Gadopsis marmoratus
CTTGGGGTTCAGTGTCTTGCCCAGGGACACTTCGACATGTGGAGAGCAGGGGCTGGGATCGAACCACCAACCCTGGGGTTAATGGACGACCGCACTACCCTCTCAGCCACAGCCGCCCCAAATTATCTTATCTTAACAATGAGCTTCTTGCCCAACGTAATTGCCATGTGAATCCAGTCCACTAGGAAGTGTAGGGAGGTTGCATAACTGCAATGGGTCCCCCAGAACATATAGGCTGGGTGTGTAAGGAATATGTTGACCTATAATTTATATTTTCTTGAATAGCACACCATAAAGTCTATACCCTGGGACATTCCCATAAGAAATTAGTAAGTGTCCCATGGTCATCCCCACATCTCCAGCAAGTCAAGGCTATATATAAGTTGAATTCTATTAAGTCTTGTTGGTGTCCAATATGCTGTATTAATTATTTAAAATTGTTCACGTGAGATTGTGAGTTCACGTGAGATTACATAAAATAATTTTCCATTCCATATTGATTGTATGGATTTAGGTCGACCTCCCAGGTCTGGAAGGAGCGGATTGTTTAAATGGCATGTAATCTGTCAGCACAGTTATATTAGGGTAACAATAATGAGTGTAAATCACTCTTAAGATTATGGTATAATTCCTAATTACCGGAATGCAATTTGTCAAAAAGTACGCCCTATTGAAAAGGCTTTACAAGCTATGTTACACAGCACTGTTCATGTCCAGTCCTTCACCTTCTAACCACAAGCTCCATTCTCCTCTGTTTAAGGTGCAGTGGGTGGTGCCAAGGTCGCCGTGCCCTCCGGCCCTACCTGCATGGAAAAGAGCCAGCCAGGCAGCAGCCAGCACAGCCTTCCGGCCAAGGAGGAGCCTCCAAGGGTTGGGGAGGAGAAACCCAAGGCCCCTAAGGCCTCATCCAGAGGGGAGGATGGCGGTCTGGATACCATGACTCCCCGCACTGTCTCTGAGCATGTTGCCATCACCAAACCAGAGCCCACTGTTACCACGGTGAGTAGAAAGATTCATAGTCTAATCTAAACTGAAAAGACGAGACAAAGGAAAGTACTGTTGTTCATACACTGGTTGGTTTGGTCTTATCAGTTTGGCATCATCAGTCTAAGAATAGAAAGGTGAGAACAGAAGCTTTATTGTTAGTATAAATTGGATGTTTGGTTTAATAACTGTCCAAATAAAATTCTATATTGCAGTGTAGTCCAAAAGTTAGAAGGCAGAAGTGAAGATTAATATGCAATTGGTCTAATTTGTCGAATCGGTTTGTACATTTTTCCTGTCGCAGCCTAAACCAACCTGCATGGTTCAGCCCATGACCCATGCACCTCCTGCCAGCAACGAACGCCTTGAAGAAGAGGAGGAGAAGAAGGTGTGCCTGCCTGGTTTTACAGGATTGGTCAACCTCGGCAACACCTGCTTCATGAACAGTGTCATCCAATCCCTGTCCAACACCAGAGAACTCAGGGATTACTTCCATGGTAAATAGTGTCTAGTTTTGCACTGACCAATAATAAAATTAATTGAAATTAGTGTTAATCTCTTAATGTTGACCAGATGCATAATTTATTGTACTGGTCATACTGCTGCCAAATACCAGTAACCTGTTATGTTCTTAAAAATTAAAATGGGGGTTATTTTAGTGTTGCTTGGGTGCCTAGATAAACAGATAATGCTATGATAATTATTGCGGTTATATTGGCTGCCTCTGCTACATATTTTCCTAGGGACATATAACATGGACACAAAAGCGGTGCCAAGTGCCCCACAGGGACAGGTTTAATGAGGACTCCACTTTCACTAGTTCTCTCTGCGTAAGCCAGATATACTGTAGTTTCTGCAGCTCAAGCATTCAAAACATGGAATTAATTGCTGCAATATTTAGGTCACTTTGTTCTTTGGGAATGATGTATTTAGTCAAACGGCTATATTTTATGTTCTTTTACATTCATTTTAGTAATTATCTACAACAAATGCATGGAGGAGAGCCATTAATTTTCCTGCAAATGTAGGTAAATTAAGTTTACCTGAAGTATTTTTTGTTTTGTTTCAATAGTGTTTAAAGACTAGTTTCCATAGCCATCCATGTGAAGATATTTTTGGTTAAGTTTTACTATGATGATTTTCCATGTGTCCTTGATTGTCCATCTATGCCTGAGCTCCCAGTAGCCGTGTTTCTATTCAATTGGCAATTGCGCTTTGCGCATGGCTGAATTCCGGCAGTAAACAGAAGAAGTTGAGGTTTCAAAGTGGGGAAACAAAACAAGCGGCCATGGCCATCTAATCCATCTACAGGAGAGAACTGGTCCTCAGGAATCTGTTTCTGTGGGACAAGTTTGAATTGTCCTTTCATGTTAGCTAGTATCAAAGGCATTTCCATAAGAATAAAAGGCGCAATTGAGAAAGTTTTATCAAATTTTGGTGTTACCATACAGCTTTTCTAATGCGATAATACAAAATGCACATAGAGATAAATTTATGGAAACACGACCTTTGACTTCTGTGGTTGACTATGTCATGCCTGTTTTTTCTGTGCCCCTGTAGATCGAGCTTTTGAGGCAGAAATCAACTGCAATAACCCTCTGGGAACAGGAGGCAGGCTTGCCATTGGCTTTGCTGTGCTGCTTAGGGCCCTTTGGAAAGGAACACATCATGCTTTCCAACCCTCAAAACTCAAGGTATACAAGCATCAAACAGATTTTCCACATGAAATATGTACTAAATCTTTAGTTGCAGTATTCGCTAAAAAGGGTTTTACTTTGGACTGACTTCAGGGATCACATTGTCACATTCTTTCCTCAGGGAGACAAGTTTATGCCAAGGCCAATTTAATGTTTAGATTAAATTTTTTAATTTTCCCTTTCCCTCCTTTTTCTTGTTTATTTATAACTGTGCAGGCAATTGTGGCCAGTAAAGCCAGTCAGTTTACAGGTTACGCCCAGCATGATGCCCAGGAGTTCATGGCTTTCTTGCTGGACGGGCTCCACGAGGACTTGAACCGCATCCAGAACAAACCTTACACAGAGACGGTCGACTCTGATGGACGGCTGGATGAGGTGGGTGTTTTTCTCACCCGTTGAGATATCTAGAGGTGGTTTGGTCTCTGTCAGGAAATGCATTGCAGTTACTGCTGTGAGTAGTCACTTGGTTTTGTCATGAGTTTACTTTATACATAATCATTTACACTTAAAGCATTACTTTACACAGGATAACAGCAAAGGCTACAAAACCTCTTTTGGGGATATTTTTATTTAAATAACTACCATTCATCCTACAGTCTAGTCAAGCCCTGATCCGATGATACCTTTTGTCTGTTGGTGCAGGTAGTGGCAGAGGAGGCTTGGCAGAGGCACAAGATGAGAAATGACTCCTTTATAGTGGACCTCTTCCAAGGCCAGTTCAAATCCAAGCTCGTCTGCCCTACGTGTTCCAAGGTAACACAATAATTTACATGTTTTACTTTCTTTAATGTAAATGTTTTTAAATGTTTGCCTTGTTACAGTGATTACTAACCTACCCCCTATTACCTTGTCCTTACTCTCTTCTTCAGGTGTCTATCACCTTTGACCCTTTCCTCTACCTGCCTGTGCCCTTGCCCCAGAAACAAAAGGTGCTCTCTGTTGTCTACTTTGCTAAGGAACCTCATAAGAAACCCATTAAGGTAAGAGAAAATAACTGGTTTCCAGTCTCCACTTACATGGTCGTTAATACTCAGTGTCAATTAACAATAGCTGCGTTTCTGGAATTTGTAGTCTCAGGAACTACTTTCAAGGAACTACCTTCAGCCCGTAGTTGTCTGCTTTTCCATTGCAGTCTAAAGACGAAGAAAATTAGACAAATTAGTCCGCGGACACATGAATAGGCTTTGGTTGTTTTTTACAGGACATTTTTGTGTGCGACTATACAACGATACTGACATTAAGTGACAGACGGTCATCATTACACACTGCATGGCCACTTATCAGTGAGGCTAATTGGAAAATAAGGCTTCAATTTGCTAGGGAGCATAAAGATTGGACTCTGGAGCAATGGAAGAAGGTCATGTGGTCTGATGAGTCCAGAGTTACTCTGTTCCAGAGAGAAATTAATGCAACTCTGGACGGAAATAAATGTTGACATTGCAGAAGCTTATCGAAACACTGCCACAGCGAATGCAAGCCGTAATCAAAGCTAAGGGCGGTCCAACCAAATATTAGTCTGTGACTTTTTTTTTTGGCCAGGCAGTGTATAAATGACGCACATGAACAAAAACTGTCTGTTCTCATTTACTGCTGTTCATTTGCTTGAAGGACTGGTGGAGCAGATATGCGTTTATCTGTAAACAGTTCATTAAAACCCCCATAGACTCGTGCACGCTATTCTAAAACAGTTGAGATTTATAAATGAACCCTGAAACTTCATTCTATTGCGTCCTGTCACCTCTTACTGCTGAATGGCTTTAGCGATGTCAGAGTGGCCTCCTTCAAGTTTCACTCAGAAGAGCACTTTGCAAGGTGGCTCACAGAAGGACGTGGACCAGAGGAGCCGTGTCCGTCTGTGGGTGCAGAGAGAGAGGGGGGGGGGGACGCTCTCTGTCATCCTTCCCTCCATCAAAAAGTGCACTTTGCTTTCATCTTTACATCCAGACTCTGCATCCTGTGATTTCACATGCTAGGTGAACAACAACGATGCTGCTGTTTGAGGCTCACAGAGGGGAAGCGGACGCATAGAAAACCTCTGATCGAGACCAAGGCTGCTCTGCAAACGTGTTTGAGATGAGATGGTATAAATTTGAGATGGTATAAATGTAATCCACTCAGAAATGACAATTTTTCAATCTGTGTATGTAGTTTTAAGAATAACTACATGCGTGTGAAGAGAACCCTGTGTAGCGTTCTGTAATGTAGGCGTATGACTGGAGGGCAAAACAACAATCTAAAGGCCAGATGTTTTCTCCACGCTCCATCCACATCAATATGGTTTCACTTTTAAATGTTTCAGAAACAATCTCAGAAACAATCTCCATCCATGCTACACGCCTGGCTTACCACAAGACCATTCACACGCGCTGGGAATGCACGTGCCGGTGTAAACAGGAAGTAGATCGTCTGCTCTGCAGTTGGTCGCTTAGTTGCAGATGACACCACAACAAGCGACGGCAGAAAGTGAGAGCAGAGAGTTCTCTGCTTGGACCGACGACCAGGAGGAACTGTTGCTGAAAGGAAATGTTTTTAATAATAGATAATTTGTCATCCATGTTGAATTAACCGCCGGTAGTCGAGGCTGATGGTCCTCATCCAGCCTTCTCTCCGGCTGCAACCCCGGCTCGCCACCTGTGGTTCACTCTGTGAAACTTTGCAGGCGTTTCAGTAAGTCTTTTGAACCTCACACCTCCGGTTCTGTTTTTGGGTCCAACCATTTGACTGCCCATCACAAACTGTTGTTTATTAAAACGTTGTGATCTGATTCTCACAGTCTAGTCCGTCATTTCTATCAGTAGCGATCTATTTGTGCTCACCAAGTTAATTGCTGTCACCAAGTTAATGATCAGACAGGTTGGAAACAAAGTTTTGTCAAAATTATTTGGCATTGAAAGGAGGCAGTTTATGTGACGCGTGCAGACCAATGAATTGCCTTCCACTGAACGGGGTAATGGCAACGGCGCCGAAGAAGTGGATTTTGCTGCTTGAGTGTTCTGAGCAGCTTCTTTGGGTTTCTCGATGATGTTGTTTTTTTTTTTTTTTCTCACATCGAAAACCTCCCCATCTAAGCTGAACCATCGTTCTCCATTAAGCACAACACGACAGAACTCTGCGGCCACTTTTCAAGCCTACGGGGGATGCGTGTTCATATCCAAAAAACTGTGACAAAACTGTCTCGCACCTCGCAGATAAAACGTGAAACGTTGCAGGAAGGGACCAGCGCTGCCAGCTCACTGTCTCCCCGAGTGGGGATTAGACGGCAGCGGCCGCGAGTGAAACAGCAACCCAGGCAGAATCTTGTTAGCTTATCTACAGTCGTGTGAAATTTGTCTTTGAGAACATCACAAGATACCATGTACAACAGATAACAGCCGGAGCATATCGGCACATTAGCTCTGTAGATTGCACTTTGATGGATTTTACACAGATGAAAAAGAACCACGAGGCATCCAACTTTCTGAGAAGATGGGAGAACCACACGTGAGCTTTAACTAAAGATTGATTATTCTAGCCCATCATAAAATATATATGAGGTAAAGCATGTAAACGTGTGGCATCAGGGCTGGATGGGGTGCTGCGAGTGGAAAGTGTTGGTGGTTGACGGTCAGGACATCAGAAACATTCATACCTAAACCATGTGGCTGTATTTCTGCAGCCTTATCATTTTAGATGTGAGTGTTTCGGATCTCGTCATCCGTTGACTATGAGGCTCAGATTAGTTTGCAGTTTCTGCTCCTCGCTGTGCAACGTGCACACGTGATCAGTTTGTCATGAATACTCTCGGTCCAAAGTTTTCAAGTGCCGAAGGAAGACATCGCTGGTAAACAGGGCATTGCAAGAACAACGGGAACAACCTCATCCTGTTTGCACTCGTGGTTCTTTACTCGAGGGCCTCACTCTTCTTCTCCAGACGGCAGCTGACCCGAATATGTCCGCCGAGGTCCCCCAGCGACCCGAGCCTGGCGCTGTGACACTGCCACGGCTGTAATTTTCCATTACTGTGAGACAGCGGGCCGTTTATGGCAGCAAAGCCCTGTGGAGAAGCGGGTTAGCGGTAATTATTCAGCTGAGCAGAGCCGACCTGTCGTACCTCTCCTGCCTCCCTGGACGGAGCGAATCACACGCCAAGAGAGGAGTGTTTTCCACCATGGATATCAGTCGCAGCAAGCATCTCACCAGAGAGCCAGCAAGATGGCTCAGTCTCACTTACGTTGGATCACTATGCGCCTGATTGTAAACGAGTCTTTTTTTTTTTTTTTTTAACAATCCGTGTCTCAAGGTTTTTCTTCTTGAGGCTCTTTCTCTCAGTTCCGTTAAGCTCTCACGGATGAAATGGATTTAACAGGTGAGGTCAATACAGTCCTGCGTTCACCTCATTGACAGAAGATGTCTTTTTATAATTGTATGTCCTGTTTACGTGGGCGTTGCCTTTTTACTGCTTCTACTCTTCGAAGGTTTGCACACGTGAACTCTGGTCTCTCATTGCAGCTCATGTCTGCCGAACCTTTTCAGATAAATGTCAAGTAAATAGCAGAATAATGGCAGAATTCATCTTCTGGTTTTTTTTTTTTTTTTATCCTTTTCGTTTGATGCTTTTATTTCTGTCATTTGACGCCGTCTGAAATTCACAAATGGATAAACTGGTCACAATTCACAGAGTTATTAAATAATGGAGGCAGGGTTTCAGAAATAGAATACCATTTCAGACATAGGATTTTCTCTCTTTTTTTCTTTTTTGCATGTGACCGCAGACACAATCTGTTCCCATCGCTAATATTTCACACACCATCAGGCCATCGAAGAATCTCATTGTCCCGAGTGGCAGAAGCGTTGTGTGAGAACAGCTGAGGCTGTGGGGAGAAAAGCACCGCATGAAAACACAAATATCAAGTATACACAAACTTGATTGTGTATACTTAATTTGACGGAGTGCAAAGGTATTTTTCAATTCCCTTTATGGCCACTCCAGTGTGCTCCCATTGTCTTCCTCTGACAGTATCATATTCAGCATATTTCAGCTCTTCACTGACATGATGTCCACATTGAGTGACATAATAAAACCTAGGCCTCGCGTTGTTATGACTGCATCATTCCGTCAATGGAAAATATTTGCGGAAAATCCAGCCCTCGTATCTTTTTGGAAGCCTCCGGATCTCCACCGGAATACAAAATAAAGTTCTGTTGGTTTCGAACAAAGCTTGCACAGCAGCGTGGTCTGTCTGAGGTTAATTTCAGAGAGGAGCTTTCTCTTATGGTTTCAGGTAGGACTGCAGTTCAAAACAACTGTCAACACCTGTCAGGAGCTCCATATTTCCCACTGCGATCCATCAGGGTGACACACGTCAGTGTGAATGACGGTGGCAGTAAGGAGAGTTTGCAGAGCAGCAAACTTTCTCCGAGAAGAGCAGCTGGCTGACGGTGACTAGGTACTGAACAACCAGGTCCTAGAGCTCCAGAGAGCATCGTCGATGGCAGAGTTGTTAGAGATTATTCTTCTGTACTGGTCCAATAAACTGGTGAAAGAGTCATTATCGAAAGCTAAATGAAGCTCAGCGTACGTTCAGTCAGGAAGACTGTCGTCATGTCCCATTCACCCCCCGGTTCACTTCCAGTTCGCCACATTCAGTCGGGCTCCTCAGAAGTCCTCTCCTCATCACATCCAGATCTTCATTCATCCTTCCACCAGACTCCATCGGGGGGGGGGGTATCCAATACTCACGGCTTCACAACGCCCTTTTTAAAAAGAATATGATGCCGTCATGATGGGGTCTAATCGCCAAAGACTCTTCAGATATCTCATCTTTATTATGCTTATGTCAATAAATACTTGTTCACTCGTACTGAAGTCTCCCCTGATTGAAATAACAAACACATTTTATACAACAATTTTGGTGCAATTTCACCTCTATTTGCTGTAACAGCGTTTTTTTTAAATTACTTGGTGGTACTGAAGCACAGCACTTGAGACGTTCATCGGGACCTTTTCCAATCGAGACTACAGAGTCTGTGCAATGCTGCCAAGTCAGAGAACATAACACACTGGGATCTTTTTAGTTACAACTCCAAATCAACAAACATGCCTCCAAACATTAGGCAGCTTGTCAAACACAGTGGTTTCGGCAAAAAAATAATTTGCTGCGATGAAAAGCAATTTCAGCCTGAACAGGGCAAAATGGCAGGTTTTTAAATGAACATGCAATGATTATTACAAGCAGACAAATAACAAAGCAAACTTAGATTTGCTTGTTAGATGAAAAACAGAATAACCGAACACCCCCGCCCCATGTCTAACATTTTATGGTGAAAAAATGTTAAAGTTCTTTAACAGACCCAAAGACCAGGTTCTTGGCCAAGTAGCATTGAGCAGATTGTGCGAGTGAAGTAACACATTCGAATATGGCAACTCCATCTATCTCCATCTACCAGTCAATCTCAAATATTGATTAACTTTTTTCATTATGTTGAAGGTCAAGGAGAAATATTGCCAAGTGAGGTCATTAAAATGAATGTTTTCATGATAACGTTTGTAGGGAAACAACCAACTGATGGCCTTCAAGCAGAGCTATAGATGCGAGTCTTTGCTTCCTCTGTTTTCATTTGCAGGTATGTCTTTTGTGTTCGCAACAACCCTACAGCACCACAATCAGCACTGATTACCCCGGCTTCCATATTGTATTTAAAATTACATTAGTGCTACTTACTTCATCATACACCTTCACCCTTATTCGTCCTTCGCGCAAGCCGTTGCAGCACCAAGCAGGAAAAGATAAATTCTCATGACTTATTTGTTGGTCATTTAAATAAGAATGAGTTGTTTAAATGAACAACAATATATACATATGGTGAACAATGCTGTATTTAAAATACTACTTAAACAAGGTACAGGTCATGTTTGTGTATAGTAACAGCATGAAGTTGGAAAAATTTAAAAGGAACCATTTAGTGAAAATTGTTATTGAAAGAGATTGTTAAGCTGATTTTGTCAACAGAACACCATTATAAGTGTGATGAGTGTAACTGTGGAAATGTAGTCGCTGTTGGTGTTTTTCCCTGCCTCTGTATTGACATTTCCTCACAACTTCTGCCTTTTGTAATCTTTCTTTGCACAATAAAAAAGCACAAATCAATATTAAGAATTTGACTTATTTAGGTCTTTAGGTCATTCTTTAAAAGTCACCAGCCAGTATGGAGAAGAGTTGACAAAGGTGCAGAGGACCTCCTGCATGGATGCTTATCCGTGTTCCTCACCAGTGGTAGACATTGTATTTCCTGTCCCTCCTCCAGAAAATAATGGTTGTCATTGGAGCTTGCTGCTCTTTTACATGCTCTCTCTCCCAGTGTGAACAGCTTAAACTCTGTTGCAGCGAATGGTAGGATATGAATTTACTCTATCAATAAGATGTCCTGGAGAGATTCAGGTGTGTACAGGTTTGAGGAGAACTTCAACAAAAGGGTTGATTATTTCATTAGAAATGATAATACCTAACATTTCCATCTTCACTGCAACATTACGTTGAAGTCCTTTGCTATCATATATCTTTCTTTGGTAGCATCTTCTATAAGGCTTCTTTGGAGGGACATCAAATTCAATTTGACGTCAAATTAAATTCGACATCCCTCCAAAGGTTATGAGGCGACCTGGGAAGGAACCTCTTTCTTAGCTTTCGACAGAGTCTGTAACAGTTTTGTGCCCTAGGCGATAGCTGAAGGCGAGGCAGATAAAACATTGTCCAGAGGCCAAGCACCTGAGGAGGGAAAGTTCTTATTAAAATACATGGAAAATGTGTATTAATTGCCCCCTACATTTAAATTCAATTTGCACGAGAAATTTGTAGCAAAGGCCCTGATTAAATCAGCAGCTATGGCACAGTATTTTGTCCCCAATTGTAATGCCAAAGCTAATTTGATGCAGCTATAATTTCTGCCAATGACGGGCTTCTTCTTCTTAATAGAGTTGGTTGCTGAGACTCATGGTTATTGTGGTACTCAGAGCTGTTTACCAAATCTAACTGACAGAAAAACATAATTTCTCTAAGACATGTTTGAAATAATTCAAGTCATTCATATTTTATATAGAAGAATCTTGTTTTTGTATATTTTTTGTTGTGTATTGAGGAATGGTGAGAAACATAAAACTGTTCAATGAGGATTTAGAGAAAGGAAAAATACAAGTAATGAACAAATAGGGTTGGACCATTACCCAAATATCGCCTATTTAGCACTGAATATATAATTTCAGACTTCAGGTTATTTAATAACCTTAATATCTTAAGTCTCAGGTTGATAACAGAGAAGAGACAATCAAAGCGCTACAGATCAGTTTACACCAGAACCCTCCAAGAGCTTCTCACTGAGCTCTTGGAAGCAAAGGAGTTCTTGAAATCTTCCCTGCTTTTAAATCAAAAGCTCTTTGATGCTGACAACCACCACCTAGTTTCCCCGGCTGTGAATACAAATTATAACCCTGAGATTGAGCTATGGGACTTCTTTAGATTACAGCAGTTGTGAAGTGTCAGTTCCCAGACCAGCAGTATTTAGCTCCATCTTTTAGGATGACTACTGGAAGAGGTCAGCTCCAGTAGAGCAACAGATAGATAATTAAAGAGAGCAGTGCGTGTGACATGAACAGAGATGGAACGTGGGTGGTCAGTAATACGAGTTCCTTCCTCATGTCCTCTTTCCACCAGATGAACCCTGGTTCTTGAACCGGTTTCATTCATGGTTCTTGGCCTCTTGGTGCTCATCTACAGAACCAGCACATGTTTCCACCGGTTTTGAACAGAACCATTGAAATCAAGGATGCGTCATAAACGGAAGTGAACACTAGGCGCAAGATGGCGGATCGCATTGATTACCTGCGAGCTTCATTCTGTTATTAGAGATATTTGGTTTTGGACCAACAATTAATGATAAGAAGACGTAGCAGACTGTTACCATAGAGACCATTGTTGCCTTCTCCATCCTCTCTTTCCAACTTTTTGGTTCCAGCTGGGAACCATCTTTTCTGCTTCTGAACAATTGCTGCTCATGGTGGGAATTGTTGGGTCTATGTACATAAAGAGTCGGTCTAAACCTGCTCTATATGAGAAAGTGCCCTGAGATAACTTTGTTATGATAAATTATGGCGCTACATAAATTAAACTGAACTGAATTGAATGTTGGTGGAAAATAAATGTGTGTGGGAAATGTTTTTGGCAAGGTCCAAGGAAAGTTCATCACGCTCCAGAAGGTCTGAAAAGCCAGACTGTCATATCCATTTTAACTGAGTGGGTTTTCTTACCTTTCTCTTCAACAGGTGAAATCTTTCCCTGTTCTGATTGATTTATAAATGTAACTGTGCATAACTCCACTCCAACCTGAATAACAAAGCTTATTAGTCTCAAAATTCACAGGCCTTGCGTTTGGCTACTACGTACACGTATAGCATATCAGATTATGGAATTTGGATGAAATAATTCTGTGCATGATTTTCAGTTTCAACACACTTGCTGAACACCAGACTGAGGGATAAAAGCACACACGAAAGCAGGAAGTGAAGCTGGCTGCAGTGCAGATCTTCAGCAGGAAAGACTCCAAATGTCTGCTGATGTCTGTTGGCCAGACATGTCAAACTAGAGCTGAGTGCAGCGGCTCCAAGATCAAATATTAAACATCAAACTACGGCATGATCAATCATTTTTATGTGCCTCTTTTGCTGTTTTGTAAATTTGGGTCTGTGTATTAAACAGTGCTAGGACAGGAAAACAAGAAGCCGCCTCTGATTCAGATGTGACTTCAGTAGGAATGTGTTTAAGAACACGACATATTTGTTTGGGATTTCTGTGTGCTGGAGGTCTCATTCCTCCCCGAGTAATGGAAGACACGCACATACATTCACTTCAAACCGTCCTCAGCGAGCCCACAGTCGGGCATGTATTGATCCTCACACACACACACACACTGCCTTAAGTGTTGATCGGAGAGATTAGTGCATAGATAGAGGGAGTGTGCAAAATGTACGAAAGGGGGGGAGAGAGAAAGGCAGACATGCTGAAAGAAGACAGGTTTAGAACAGGTTTTCTGTGACAGACACTTGAGGGAATAAGCCGTCTGCTAAATATTTCACAAGCTGAAGTTGCCTCAACTTTGGTTAAAGCAACTTTCCAGTGGAGTTTGTGGTTAATTCTGCTGCTTTTGTTACATCGCTGTGGGGACTAATGGTGTTGATGAGATTCAAATAACTGTAATCACGTTTCAGACGGGATTAGCTTCACGTTTCAGTTAATAAATAAAATGTGTTTAAAAATAGCATAAAAACATACTCGTGTTCGAAGAGATCACCTCTGTATTTCTGACTGGACATCATACATGGACGCGTGTTCGTTTTTGTTTTCTTTGTTAGTTTATGACTTTTAGGCATTAACACCTGCGATCTGTATCTGGATATCTGGATATATAAAAAAAGCACATGTGTGCGGTGTAAATGCGCACAGATCGCATTGTGATCACATTGGCCAGTTCACGTCCGGATTACAATGACAGCCAGGTGCAGCTGCAATCTGTACAGCATCATCACGTTCTTAAGAAATACATTCACCCAGCAAGTTGAAGGTCACCTCACCCCGCTTCTTCCTGCTGCCCGGCAACAACTATAAGTAGTTGGTTGCAGAGGCTGTGAATGAACGATGCAAGTCAGACAAGTCCGCCTGCGATCTGATCACAACGCAGGAAGAATCAAGACGAGGTCAACACACGGTGTAAATGGACAGACCCGTGGTTTAGGCATCATCATTCAGCTAATGTATCCAGATGCAGCAGGTAACATCGGGTGTACATGTGGCCTATTTCACATTGCCAGGTGCTGTTCAGAATAAACTTGATCATGAATGGTCTTTTTTTTTTATTTGAGCTTCCAGTATTTTTTAGGAATCAAATTGGGGCCACTTCATCAGAATGTGCCTCAAGTGATTCTGCTCTGCAATGGTCCAGATGATAACCCCGGGCTTGGTTCTGCATGTCCGGTGTGGGGATGTCTGGCCAGGGTGTCGTTGAATGTATTATTCATCCTACTCTTCAGATGTCTTTTTACTCATCAAGGCTGACAGAATTTTTGTTACGACTTTAGAAAAAAGGCATCTGATCGGTGTGTGCAAGGTTTCCATGCGTAACGACCGTAAAATCTGACTTAGTGTGCCTGCCTTAAATCCTAGGTACAAGGATGGAAGGGCGTGTGTTTACATGCACGGCACAGATACCTTTTTCCTCGGCTTCCTTCTCTGTACGCTACCAGCCGTCTCCAGACAGCAACGCTGAGTCATTTCCTTTTCACCTCTATTTGGCCTTGACGGGGAGGGAGCAGGACCCTGCAGCTCACCATGCTGAGTCTGTGCCCCTGTAGAGAGTAACATGTCACCCTGGTCCTTCAGCTCGCCGCCGGTTTGCCAAGCCCTCTGTGTTCACCTAACACTAGCTAGCTACACTTGCTTTTAGCTTGTTGGCTCTTCTTTCTATGGCCTGTGGTGCCTGTGTGCTTGTTTGCACCACATCAGAATGTCGCATACAAGGGATTTTGCCTTGGTATATTGGCGCATAACAACAAACACAGTAAGAAGAAAATGATAAACATAGACAATAAAATGTGAGGAATGAATGATAATAAATATGTACAAAATCAGCATTATTTAAATGAATGAGCTGTACAGTTTAAAATTAACCAGGAAATGTGCAAAACCTCACAGTATATGGAATATTCGCAATGTGAGAAAATGTGCTTTAATGTCTGTGGTTGGTAGGAAAAAGAATAGTGTACCACGTGTATGTAATATTTGAATTTTTAAGAACTAAGAATCTTTCAGGAGAAACTAACTTGTGTTTGGTGCTGGTTTCAATACACACGTCACCGTTGGTGAATGAGGCAGATGTTCGCTGTAGCGCTGCAATGTGACCTGCTTTAAACCTCCACGTGTACAATAAAAGCCGAGGCAATTTTATTTTTATAGCGACTCCTTTACAAATAAAACTCAATGTTCTTTTATTAAAAAAAGAGCATGTGAGGAACTCTCTGACATCCTTCCAGAGTAAGCTGCACTGAAGCAGGATGTGCAGACAGCTCTACCCGGCTAGAGATTTGAGAATAATACTGAGAGAGATGAAAACCCTTTTTACAAGGAGAATTTGAGGAAAAAAACACTCGCACCTTTATAGCTATAGGACAGTGAGGACAGAAGAATGACAACAAATTAAAAATACGCTTCACCTCCAGTTCTGTCTTTGATGATGGGAGGCTGGTATTATACAAAGGGTGGGCTTTTTACAGTAGAGTGTGTTGAGTCTGATGCCACCAGGGAGCTTGTGGAGAACACACTTCCTGTTGATGTGTCCTACCCTGGAGCAAGCGATGTCCTCCACGGAGCCACAAGACATCCACACCTGCGGAGGGAGAAAGAGACGTACTGCAACATGGACAGACAGTGTATCATTCAGCGTTTTGGTGCCGGTGCAAGCTGCTGACATCGTGTCAAAGGAAAGAAGCTGGAAAATTGTGGGACACAGAGGGAAAGAGAGAAAGTATGCAAATGGAAAAAAATTCAGATACAGAAACGCAAATGTGTGCTGGAAGATCAGCAATGGAACGGTGAGAGCGAGGGATGAGAGGGAGAGGAGGAGCGGAAAATACAACCAACACATAGAGGCAGGGTCCACAGATGAAAGGAGAGACAGGCAGAAGAAGGCTAGAAGACGACAGCGATAGAATGAAAATGTGGATAATAAAAAGATGGCAGGAAGTAGCGCGGTTTCAGCGAGGAGCTGAGGACAGACGGGAGTGAAAGTAGCAGAGTTACAGAGGTGTGATACTATAGGATGCAAATGTTTAATGCAAAACACATACTCGCGCCTTCCTGCTAAAATTAAACGGCAGGCAGCGAACAGCGGGTTCATCAAGTCGTGTTTGCTGAAAACAGCTGCCTGCCACGGCCGGGACCGACGCCAATGAGAGCGATGACGGTGAATCGGATCCATAAGGTTGCGGACCATAAAACCAAAACAATGGGCTGAAAGATGCTAAAGCGCTCCGTAGATACGAGGGGAGCCGTAACATCGAGTGCTACTCATCTGCGAGTCCGTCAGTACGAGCAACATCTTTCACATTAGACTTAGTGATTTGATCAATTGTTAATGAGTGCATATTGATTAGTGCAGCTTTAAGGTCGCCTCCTTCGGCCAGTCGCAGTTGGGCTAGCTTGCCGTCATGCTAGTGTCAGCTGCCGTGTGCCGCGCTTTGGTGATGGTCGCCATCCCGGCTGTCACGTTTCTGCACCGAATGGCAAATTGCTTTGAAAATAAGACAATACAATACAACGAGGCCGATGGTACACCGTGTGGCGGAGGTAAAACTCAAACGCCGGAGTGTTCTGAGATCGTGTCACTGTTCCTCCAGATGACAGACGACTGGGGGAAAAATCCTCAACACTTATCCGTGTCACAGCTCCCGCTGGATGAAGACGAGGCTGAGGCCACCCAATCAGAAGGCTGGTAGCAGAGCAGCAGCAGCTTCAGTCCCCCATCAGTGTCTGCACGGGATGCGTTCAGGCACAGTACCTGCGTTTGTGTGGTCACATACGGAAAACGGAAGGAAATAAACTTGAAGTGTGAAAACATGCACCGTAGAAACACTCTTCGGGCCGCGGTTACGCGTGTAAAGCTGTTCCGCCAGCTGGACGACTAGGAGACGCAGCTGAAATGCCTCTTGTGCAGACGAGCCTTTAGCCTACGCGCAGACATTTATTGCTGAAACACACTGCAAAGTCGAACCTTTTAACTGTCCCTGACTTCACACCCCTTTTTTCATTTGAGGCTGTGCTCTGATCGTCTAGTCACCTCGCTGCGATGCAACGCGGGAGAAAACCAAATTAGGACACTGTTATATTTTCCAGTCGCAAACAGCAGTGCAAACAAAGCTCTTTTCAAGGTGGCGATTTTACTGACTGCTCCATCTTTATGCTTGACGAGGAACCCACGAGCAAGAACCCGTCATCTAATTTCTGATTAGACCATCCTCATCATTTTCCGATGGAAAGTCCAAACTAGCTTATTGCTGCAACACGTTGTTCCTAATGGTTAACAGTGTGAAGCCGTACCTCGAGCTGCAGGAATCTTTACCAAAGAGATACTATTTCCACACAGCCGCTGCAGAGGAGGCCCGTGGAGTCGCCACATTCATTTGTTCATTTCTGCTTTCACATGTATTTGTTTATTAAGCCAATTTTAGCAGCGAGGTTCCCGCCTATCCGCCACCACAGAAGACCGTTTGTGCAGTTCTTTGCTTTACCTCCCGTTTTGCAGCAATCAGAGGAATGAATGAATAATTAACACAAGAGGAAAGACAAAAAGGCTTTTAACAAAAGAGGATTAGAACAAAAAGGTGGGTGTGGGGGATGGGGGTAGGACAGAGAGCTGAGAAGAAGAAGACATGAAACATACGGAGAGAGAGATAACGGGACGGAGAGGGAGAAGAACTCGCTCCAACTCAAGTTGGCTGAGCAGGGTCTCTTGATATGTTAATGCACTTCTGCAGTATGAAAGTTTGATGGCAGCTGAGGCTCGACGTGCAGAGAGGGCCAACAAAGCATGAAATATACATTGCAACTGTGAGGCATTGTGTTGTGTTGGCAAAGAAAGGTGTGAGGCTCGCACGGTTCTGAACGCGCTCACTCTGTCACTCATGACTCAGGAAGTCGGAGGATGTGAGGGTGAGGGAGGAAAAATAACGGGCGGCTTTTCCTAATTCGCTCAGACGTCTTCGATTGTCTGAGAGAGAGTAAATGAAACTAAGGTTATGTGAGGCTGCATGTGTGTGTGTGTGTTGGGGAATAACATTTGGGGCGCTGACATGTTTGTTATTTCAGATCCAGTCTGGGTGGCGGCTGCAAGACAACGGAGAACCGTTCTGACATGTCGGTGCACCGAATGCAGATTAGATTTCCTTGGATCCCTCGTCACTCGAGTGTTTCCTCGACCAGCGCCAACGATCACGAGAGAGAGATCAGACAGACCTCTACAGATGCGTCCACTTGTGCATCCAGTGGTAAAAACAGCTCAGCGCACCTGCGAACTCTGGGCTGCGTGACCTGCATGCGACTTTTGATGAGCAGGGAAACGTGAGTTAAAAACCTCAGTCAATGCCAGAAACTCCTTAAGCACGCCAGACACAAAGCAATGATCTTTGCAGGCCTGTCATTAGGGCCCGAGCAGGGAAACCTGCGAGGTCCCTATTGTATTTCGTGGAATTATTATTATTATTATTATTATTATTATTATTAGGGCCCGAGCAGGGACACCTGCGAGGTCCCTATTGTATTTCGTGGAATTATTATTATTATTATTATTATTATTAGGGCCCGAGCAGGGAAACCTGCGAGGTCCCTATTGTATCTGTAAGGATTATTATTATTATTCTGCAGATTAAATGGCTTTTTGGGGGCTTTATCATGCTCAAAAAG